>VUYV01001011.1:16448-45776 GCA_008711295.1 Anarhynchus alexandrinus | reverse complement strand
TTCTAGATTTCTCTGCTGCAGCTGGAACCATTTAGGGCCAGACTCAAACTTGATGATTTGACTCACTAGCTAACAACATGGTTAAAACATTTAAAATGAGACCTAGGGTTAAGTCTTTCTTGGTTATACTGGCATAAATATGGGAGAATTTAGTTCATTTTAGAAGTTCCAGTCTCTGGGGGCATTCAGACACTTGGACTTTAAGACGAGCGTTGTGGTTGATATCTGGGCTGGATCTTCACTCTTATTTTTCAATTTTATTCTACTCCAGTAATCACCTGCTTCTGTCCTTGCAATATTCGCCTCACCTGAGGTTTGCATGGCAGCAAAAATAGCCTGTGCTTCCCCGAAACAGGGTATGGCTACTCTGGGCATTCCTACGGCCGCACGGAGCCTGTGTTGTGTAGAGCAGCCCCGAAACTGCCCTTCGGTACCCGAGTCCTATAGGCTTTGGCTTGAGAAATTAAAACTGTAGCTAATCTGGGTTTCATTCTGACATAGCTCCAGGCTATAAACCTGACTGTTCTGTCTTAAATTAGGCAGACAGAGGTTACAGTAACTCCAACATCATTTAAAAAAACACTTTTTGATTTAGGTTTTTAGGATTTAGATTTAGATTTGATGGGAGTTGGACTAGATGATCTCTAGAGGTCCCTTCCAACTCTGAAGATTCCGTGATTCTATGAGGTAGATATAGGTGATGGCTGAAGATAGTAACCCTTTCTCATGATGGACTCCAACTTTAATGTTTCCTTTAGGTTTAATCTTCTTGCTTAGTAATTTATGGTCATTCTGAAAGGCTGGAGCTATATTATATATTGTTGCAAATAATACCTGCTGCTGCTCCCAAGTGAAGAGTAGCCCTACTCTGCAGGGCTTTCTGAAGGCCCCACGAGTGCCTTCCCAGTTCTCCCATCAGTGACTGGAGATGGCTGGAGATGGTCTGAGCTCAGGTGGCTGAACAGTACTGAGCACCATGCCTCAGTTTCCTCTTACGCTTTTCCAGATGATTTGCTTGAAGTTTAAATGACAAAGTTTCTTATTCCACAACCTCCTGAGGCAAGCAGCTCAAGAGAGGCGGTCATTTAGAGGAAGAGCCAGAACCCAGAGCGTGGTTAATGCTTTTTAAAGCGCCACGTAGAGAGCTTCCCGCTGTCCTACAGGGGAGAATTCTCTTGTAAGACTCCTCTGAGGTGACTGAATGGTCTCCCCTTATGCAAAATATCCTCTTTATGTGACCATTGTGTGATAATTTACTGTCTTGCACACCTATAGTCCATGGGCAGCAAGAGAGAAATAACCAGATGTGGGCCCAAGTGGCCACGGCAGCATTGTCCAGCCTGTCCTGTGGCAGATGAAAACCAGCTTTGGCAGTGAACTGGTGCTCACTGGGAGGAATAAGTTTAATACCTAACTCCGTGGCGCGCACTCTGTGTGATCTCCAGCATGTTATTTGATCTGTTGCATTAAGTTTCCCCACCTGTGAACGTAATAACGCGTCATTCGTCTGTATTGGCTGTGAAGTAGTTTGATAAGGGCTGCAGTCTTCTACACTCCTAGCGCAGCAGGGATGGGATTTCCCTGGGCTTTTAGATAATGCTGTAATAAAAATACTGAAATATCAAAACAGGTTATTTCAGGTAACTGCATCATCTGTGTTTATCCATACAGCAGGCAAAGCTTTCAGCAGATCTTTAATTCAGCCTATATTAGGAAAGAGTCCCATCTATCCCATAGAGCATGTCTGGTTTAATTCAGTTATTCAGAAGTGAGATACGTGTCTCTTACTTTTGATTGTAAGTTCTGGTAACACATGAATGGAAGGAAGTGGAGATTTATGTGTTGATGTCCCCTACTAGGCAAGCTGCAGTAATGTTTAGCACATGGATGTGTTTTAATGCAACTTTCTGAATTATTTTTAGATTCCATTAAAATCTGCTGGCTCTGTATGTGGTAGCTTCTCCAGGGCCAAGAGCACATAACTCAAGGGTGTCCTGTTGTACAAGAAACCCCATCCAGCCCCTGACTTGATTAGTTTCTGAATTCCCACAGTTGTACATTCTGAGCTCCCAAGGCTTGTAAGACCCCCTTAATTTTCACAGAGAATAAACTCGGAAGCGTTTTTCTTTTTTGTCTGTCTGTCCTCGTTTTGCCGGGTTATGAGAAGCTTTTGGACCCTCAAATCTTTGCTAACCTGTTTGGCAGCTCACTCTTGGATACCTCTTCAGAGTCGTCGTCCTCACTCTGTGTCCCGATATATTCTGTGTGACAAAATAATTTTCAACTCTGCTGATTCTGATGTTGGAGTGAAAAAAAGTTGAAGAAAAATGAGTAAACGGCAAATTTGGGTCCTCATTAATGAATAAGGGCGAGTAGATAAAACGCGAAAAGATTTGTAGGGAGTATTGTTTAAATACATGATTTTCTGTGTGATGTGTGAGTGATTGTTCAAAGATTATATGAAATGAATGTATTTTATGAAGAAGAGAGTACTAATTATCTCTAAGGAAATAGTTGCTTGTGGGTATGATGCATAGAAAGACTGTCATCCGTTAAGTAAGTAAAAGCTATAGGTGGATTTTTCTTTCAGTGTACTCAGTATTCTCATTCTTCCCAATTTATAATTTTTTCATGTTGTGAATCGGGGAATGACTGGGTGGGATTCATGGAAGTAAAGGAATTGCTAATGATGTCATCAGAAATCAAATGGCACTAGGAATCACTTTGGACCCGTCTTTGTGTTATTCATCCCATTTTTTTTTTGTGATTGGGCACACAAAGGCACTCTTCCTGGTTGGGATCTGTATGGCTGCAAGTACTGGCGTGGATCAGATTCCACGATGAGGACCGTAACTTGGATTTACAGCAGTAGGACTGAGACCTGGAGTAATTGCGTTTGAAATGAGTTGTTCTAGATTGACACAGGAGTAAGTGAAGTCTTGGCTCTTGAGAGATGCTGCTGTGCTTGAATTGGCATAAATGTTAGCTGGAATATTCCAGGAGAATACAGCAAATAATTGTCAAAATCTGGTTGGTTTTGGGGTGGAGGGACTGAGTACTTAACATAGTGATAAAAGTGCAAAGCTTTTATAGAGTATTGATCAATTTTTTTAAGTGCTTGAAAAGGAGACTGGTGGTTTCCGTTCTGTTTCTTAATTGAGAAGATGAGGCACTGCTCCGTGGTGCAGTGATGGCAGAAGGCTGGGAATAAAGCTCCGATTTCTGAATCCCAGTTCCTCAATGAGCTTTTTGAGAGTCTGAGTCCCGCTGAATTATCTTCAGGGAGGAAACATCACGCTGAATTGTGATTACTTAGCAACGCTCTGAATGGGAACATCCTAAAAGCTTTGAAAGTTGAGTGTCATCAGAAAAATCTGGTTTTCATAAAGGCAGATCTGGTAGATGTGTGGATAAACGTCTTCTAAAAATACGGGGCGGAACCATATCCATTAATTCTTTCGGCACTTTACAGGATTACCAGGAGCAGGATGTTGTCCCTGGTAAATTCCACATGCTTACAGGTAATGTCTTATCACTGTGTAAGCTTCCACACAACATTTCTTGTATCCTGGATCTTTCCTCAAAGTGTTGTGTTTGGTTTTTTTCTTCCCGAAATGTCTGTTTCTTATAAGGAAGAGAAAGACTGCTGTAACATTCTCCACAGTAAGTCGTGTGCTGTGAGAGGAGACTGTAACTTTTAATTACGTTAAAGCTTTTAATGTGATCAGCCACTCCTAAAAATGGCAAAACATCACTGTTTCATGCACGCTAAATAGTTGTAAATAAGAAACTATCCAAAAATACCATAGTTTTTGGCAGGGATGAGAATATTTGGCAGGAAGTTTGTCTGCAGATAACACACAAGACTACTACTTTCAATGTTGGTTTCTTTTTTTTTTTTTTTCTTTTTTAATAAGATCAAAAAGTTTCCCACAGTTTTTGACATAATTTGTATTTGAACCATTTTTGGGGACACGTTGCATGTAATTAAGACTTGTCCAAAACTTCAGATTGTCAGCTCCTACACATAAATGGCAACTCATCTATCACATCTTCAGTAGCAAGGGGGAGCAGGCTGGCTGAGACATTTAAAATGCTTTTCTTTCATATTTGCCAAGTTCTTCTATTCTCTGTAGGTTTTAATGACTCAGACCTCTGAAATCTCTTCCATACATGGTTAAAGTGTAACCACTGGTTGGGGGCGGAGGGGGAGGACGGAGGGGAACAACTTACTGAACTGATAGAGTTTTAAACAAACTTGGGTGGTTTTCTTGAAAGGGCATTTCAGTCCTAAGTCGTACGTATATATTCACACACGGGGCATCTCTCAGCTTGAATCCTGCTGGAAGCTAATGGAAATAAGTATCCGTATACCGTGAATGCAGTGCGTTCGCATCAGTCCCCTATCCAGGTCCATCTTCTTAGCCAGGATCCTTCTCTGGGATCTTATTTCTACAAGATTCCTTCAGCCTTTGTCCATCTTTTACATGTGCGTTAATGAAATAACTTGGTTAATTGGTTAATATATTGGTGATATTGGTTAATATCCCCTTCTTTTAACAGTGGACACCCATTGCAGGTCTATCTCATTCTCCCCTCTAAAGTAGCTTAACGCAGACAGTACTCACTTTTGAGCGGGTTAGTAATGGATGGTCAGCAGAACTATCAAATCAAATGTTTTGCACCCATTTCTATTTTTAAAATAACTTAAAGTTTTCTGTGCGACTGAGCCGTCTTCCAAGCTGGAAACGTATTCAGAGGGGCTGATTTGGTCTACTGCTCGCTAACGTCAGACAAACCGCGTTGTCACACTGTCTCTGTCACAAGCCTGTTGTGTCATATTGGTCAAAGCATCTCGTTATTGTGGGTAGGATTCCCAAAAGCATACAGCGCTTATGTAAATCCATTCCCATTCAAGCTGACAAGAGGCCTAATTCTTATTTCCGCTAAGGCTTCATTACGCTGCCTGGCAAGGTCAAGATCCTGAAAACCAGGCTTTTTACCCTGCCAGAGGGGTGTGCGGGGATCCAATGCAAATCTGGCACTGACAATTTTTCCATTCATTTTGGCAGAAGCAAAATTAAACAAACACGATAGCTTTTTAAAAATTTCATTTTGTGCTTCTTTGTTCCTCCAGTGCGAAAAATAAGCCTAATAACACTTCGTACAAATGCAGCAAAGCTAATTTAATGTTTGCACGGCTGTTTGAAGATGTCCAGTGCTACATAAGTGTCAACTCATTAACTTGAACTTATTTGTCTGCTGATCACTGAAAATTTTTTATGGCATTTTATATCTCTCTGAGAAACAGCCTCAAATGCAAATAATTTAGTTTTATTAAGACAAACAGTGTATTGATTGCGAATTTAAGAGCTCCAAGTGTGACGTGGACTTGTGATGAGCAGGGCTGCATCGTTGCGGGAGGGTGTTCAGTCCCGTGTTAACCGTGCTGTAGGTCACAAGACTGTTGATGGCAGCCAATTTCTTTCTGTCCCAACACTACAACAATCCATCAATTGCTCATGGCATTTTGTAACAGATCCTTGCGAAAGTTCACCGGGATATGAGGATCACTGTCTTCTAAATGCCACATGTGTTTTGTAGACTGATAATGGAGCATTTTGTTACCACGATGAACTGCCTTTTCTTCTCCCGTTGACATTCTAGAGCTCAAATTAATACCACACCCTGTAGCTCAGGATAACATCGCTCAATTTGTATTAAAGTGCTAACAGAAGTAAAAATAAAAATGTATTTTGAGGGTGTTCTTGTTACATGAGCTGAAATGGTTCTTAGATAAATTAAGAGGCCACAATAGTAAGTGTCAATTTAATAGGAACACACAAACACATACTAACAGATGCCTGCAAGCCCTCGCTTGCAAGAGAAATCCCTGTCTACGTGAGCATCTGCCTTGCTGTCAGTGGACTTGCTTATGAAAAGGCTGTTTCTGTTTGAAATTGCAAAATCAGATCCTAAATAGAGAGTGCAGCATGGTTATTCCGTGAAAGGTGGGGGTTATCTCGAGGCACGGGGCTTTTGCTGTCTCTTTAAATAGGTGAGTATGGTGCAAAAATGGTCATGATCTAAAATATTACTTCAGGAAACATCTCATTCCATTTCCATTCCTTAGTGCTGTCTCTGGATTTACATGATCAATAATGTACATAAATCTTTCATGGACTTAATCTATATTTCCTTCTCTTGGTGTTGTATTTTTGTCTCTGTCAACATTGGAATGAACAGGATCTGCCAGAAGAGATTATTAAATAGAGCTGCTGATATTGACTGTTTCTGGAATGCAGCCTGATTTACGATTGGAAAAGCTAACTGGGGCTTGGTGACACAGGAGCAGTAAAACAGGTTGGAAATGAGTAAATCGTCGCTTTTCCGATAACTGTGTAGCTAACTGACAGGGCTCCTTACCATCTCTGATGTCCGGTAGGCCCCACCTCAAATACTGTGTTCACTTTGGGGCTCTCACGACAAGAAAGACATTGAGATTCTGGAGCGAGTCCTAAAAGGGGCAACGAAGCTGGTGAGGGGTCTGGAGCACAAGTCTTACGAGGAGCGGTTGAGGGAACTGGGATTATTCAACCTGGAGAAAAGGAGGCTGAGGGGAGACCTTATGGTTCTCTACAGCTGCCTGAAGGGAGGTTGTAGAGAGGTGGGGATCGGTCTCTTCTCCCCACTTACAAGTGATAGGACAAGAGGAAATGGCCTCAAATTGTGCCAAGGGAGGTTTAGATTGGATATTAGGAAAAATTTCTTCACGGAAAGGGTTATCAAACATTGGAACAGGCTGCTCAGGGAAGTGGAGATATTTAAAAGATGGGTAGATGTGGTGCTTAGGGACATGGTTTAGAAGTGGTTTTGGCAGCGTTAGGTTGATGGTTGGACTGGATGATCTTCAAGGTCTCTTCCAACCTAGATGGTTCTATGATTGTGTATGTTAAGTGGTTTATGTTTAAATGCATTACACCTAATTGACTACAATATTTTATAATTGATACAGTTGTCCAGATACCTCAGTGCTCCAAAGAGGTTGTATCCAGAGACCACCGGTGATGAATAACCACGGTTGGGACTGTGGCTGCAGCCAGGGTGCGGATTTCCTCTGAGGAATCTAGACCCAAACCCAGCATTTAAGAGAAGGGCCCTGGCCTCATCTGTGTCAGAGCAGAGAGGGGTGCCCGCATTTTAGTCTCATTTGAATACTCAGCCACACAGCCTCCATGGGGCCTTTGGGAAGGTGAAAGGGTGACCGTGTTATGAAACTGCTGTTTTAGTGTTCCAGACCTACCACTTCCACCAAGGAACTGTGCCATCTGGCATTTGATTAGTTATCTTAATGCCACGGGATCCCCGATATTCCAACGTAGACTGCTCTATATTTTAAGTACAACCACATTTCCAGTCCGGAATTTAGACCTTCAGCTGTGGTATTTGCACCAAACGTGGTTGGGTTCAAATAACCTCTCTGCCAAAACACAAACCGCAACTTTAAACCCCACAACTTTAAGCGTATTACGAGCTGACACTACCTAACCACGTATATACTGTTCTGGTGGGAAGAGAAATCTGTGTGGCGGTTCAGTGCCAGTTGTTCCCTTCCTTTTTGTAAAGGATTAAGCATCTCCATATAGCAGGGAATGAGAGCAGCCCTGCAAACAGGGGCTACCGCCTGTGTGCGATGATCGGCCCCATCCCTGGAGGTGTTCAAGGCCAGGCTGGACGTGGCCTTGGGCAGCCTGGTCTGGTGGGAGGTGTCCCTGCCTATGGCAGGGGGGTTGGAACTCGATGATCTTCAAGGTCTGTTCCAACCTCAACCATTCTATGATTCTATGACCTACAGCTAGCTAGTTGTTATGAGCTCAACTATTACCACCTGAGGCTGTGACCAAGAGTCTATCGCTGTGTTTCCTAGGGGGAGGTAGATCTCGCTCCTCTGTGTAAAAACTGGCTTTCCAGGCTCTTTCAGTGGTGAGAAGAGAAAGAAAAGCACTGCCATGCAGTGATTCATTCCAGCTTATGTGCCTGTCTTAGGGCAAGATGACATGTCCTCTCGAAGCCCTTGTCGCTCACCATTGACTGCAGAGGTAACTACTCCAGATGCCCGATGTTTGGTTAAGTCTAGTTAGGTGAAGTACATCCTGTCATTACTATTTACCCCTCGTGTTTGTTCACGTGGAAACGTCCGTGTTTAGAATCGGTGGCATCACTAGTTGTTATCTTGAGTGAGGATTATGTTTTGCAAAGTTCTGTACGTGTATGCTGGTTTGCAAGCCACAGTTTGGTGACATACCAAAGTCTGTACATTGGAAGTACCATACATTGGAAGTTTCTCACTGCTGCAAAGCACTGGGTTNTTTACCCCTCGTGTTTGTTCACGTGGAAACATCCGTGTTTAGAATCGGTGGCATCACTAATTGTTATCTTGAGTGAGGATTATGTTTTACAAAGTTCCTGTATGTGTATGCTGGTTTGCAAGCCACAATTTGGTGACATACTTCTGGAAGTTTCTCGCCTCTGCAAAGCACTGGGTAGCTGGTTTTGTTGGGAAATATAAAGTAGAGGGTCATGAAGAGCTAATTAAAACTGCAGCTCTCTGCAAGTTCTAAAATTTCTGAAAAATTAAAAAGATTAGAGCTTCGGGTACATGATATCTTTGGTGGGTACTCAGAGCTGAATGGGATTTCACCTTTTTGCATGTGTGAAGTTGTTAATTAGGAATGGACAGTTCTGCTCTGAACACATCATGTAATTGTGAAAACTTATTGCAAAGAATGTGACTATCCAGAGGAAGTGAGGGGCGAAGCTAAAGCTGTTCAGTAAAGTCCAATGGCACTTGCGTCAATGGTGTGCTGCCTCAGAAACCTTCTGCAACTGCAGCTGTTTACATCCTTAACGTTATGGTAGTACCTAATTCTGTTTAGTGAAAGCGATCGTGTGCACAGAGTTAAGTAGTTGCAGCGGTAACTCCTAGTTTTGTAGTTTTTTTGAAACCTAGCTGTGCTGGTATCCAGGCTCTACTGGGGGTTCCTTAACAAACGGTATGTGGGGAGACCCAGTTCATCATTCCAGCGGGAGGTTTGGCATTGTGTGTCGGGCCTGGGAAGAAGGAATTGTGGTAAGGTATGGTGTCCTTGTCTTCTCTTTTTGCACCGGGGAGGAAAGAAAACCTGGTTTGCTTGCCAGGCATAATGAATTCCTCGAGGCAGGGACCTGGTGTGCCATGGGTAGTAGCAATGTCAGATTCCACTCTGTCGTCTGCTGAGCCGCTTCACTGATGTGACCTGAGCTAATTCCTGGTAGGGCCAGTTTGGATGGAAGGTGCTTGCATGTGTGTGTGACAAGTTCTTCTTTGCAAGACACTGGGCAGCTAACAAAGGTATGATATTGGGATCTGCTGGAGAGGGTCCAGCAGAGGGCTACAAAGATGATGAGGGGATTGGAGCATCTCTCTTATGAGGAAAGACTGAGGGACTTGGGGCTTTTTAGTCTGGAGAGAAGAAGATTGACGGGGGATCTTATTAACACTTACAAATACTTAAAGGGAGGGTGCCAGGGGGATGGGAACAGTCTTTTTTGCAGTGGTGCCCGGTGATAGGACAAGAGGGAATGGGCACAAACTTGAACGTAGGAAGTTCCATCTTAACATGAGGAGGAACTTCTTCACTTTGAGGGTGGCAGAGCACTGGCACAGGCTGCCCAGAGAGGTGGGGGAGTCTCCCACTCTGGAGACATCCAAAACCCGCCTGGACGCCGTCCTGTGCAACTGCTGTAGGTGCCCGTGCTCTGGTGGTGGGGTTGGACTAGATGATCTCCAGAGGTCCCTTCCAACCCTGACCATTCTGTGATATGGAGGTGACTTCTGTTCCCTCCTGGACTGGTTTCAAGATCCTGTTGTTGTGGAGCGGTTATTATGCAGAGAGCGGTTCTTTCCCAAGACATCCAATTTCTTCATTATGTTGTTTATGTGCTTCTCGGGGCATGCTTGTGGAGCGCGTCTGTTGAAGGGTGTCAACGCTTCACTGTGTAAGCATATTAATTAACTCTTAATATCTTGATTGTAGACACGAAGCCCCAAATCACTTTGGTTATTTAGAGAAG
Organism: Anarhynchus alexandrinus; assembly: GCA_008711295.1. Taxonomy (NCBI): domain Eukaryota; kingdom Metazoa; phylum Chordata; class Aves; order Charadriiformes; family Charadriidae; genus Anarhynchus; species Anarhynchus alexandrinus. The sequence goes on along the minus strand of VUYV01001011.1, from coordinate 35,663 downwards.
CGGAGCCTGGAGAGGGCTTGCTGTATTAAGGATGCCCTTTGTCATTTCAGGAGCCTACTGGCAATTGACTGCACTGTAGACTCAGTTCATCGGGCCACTTGTGGCTTCCTTTGGGACTTTAGACAAAACATCCTGCCTGTGCTTCAATTTCTCCATTGACAGAGCCGGGACAGCTCTTACGTAGTCACAGCAAGAGGGAATTCTCGGCTTAGAGTTCTTATGAAGTCGCTGAGATGACATATGTTGTAGAAATGTATCGTTTTGTTCTGAGCAAAATGCAGCACTACCGTTCCCCTCGTAATTCTCTTTAAGAAGAGAGCGCCAGGGCTTTAGCGCTGATTAGCGGTTCTCTTCCTGCATCGCCGGGCGAGTTCTTGCTATTTGTAACAGCATAGTTTCCATTTGTCATGACAGACTATTTCTAAGCTTCGCTCATTATTTAGGGCTGGATTATATCACTTTATTTGTTTCTGTAGATACTTTTCATCAGAAACCGAGTCCAGATGTAGCAGCTTGGCAGTAGATCAGGTCGAACTATCCGCGGTTTTGCCGAGACTAAATAAGGCTTAAATATTTTCGTTCTTGTTTCCTCTTCACCTTACTTATCGCGCTGGCATTGACAGAAGCAAGACCGCTTTCCCGAGCCTCGATCGCCCTTCTGCAAAGTCAGTAAGCGCTGCTAGCGGTGTTTAAAATACAAGTGACTTGTTGATGCGAGAGAGAGACAGGGGTTTGAATGAGCTAACCCTCCTTGTTTTGGCAAGCCTGTTGAGATGTCGAGCGGCTCATACGGCGGACGGTATTGCGAGACCCGCGGTAGCGCAGCCCCGGCGTTCGGAACTGGCAGCCAGCCCTGAAGGTAACGGCAGCGCTCGGTCCCTGCGAGGGGTTCTCCTCGCAGGTCTATATCTGGTAATAGGCTGCCGCTGGCAATTTGCATGGCAATTCGGACTAATTGCCAGCGGCGTTGTCACCTGTCACAAGCAATTCATAATCAAATACTGCCTCTCTGCAGCTCTGGGCCATTACCACGTGTGTTACAAGATGTGTTATAGCGCGCTGTGATCAGTAAACAGCAGCATTGTACTGACTCTCGCCTTCTGCCTCCTGAAGAGCGCTGGTGGAAGCCAACTTGCTGCAAGACATGGCTACCTCTGGCCCGCAGAAGACATCCTTTGTTTTCTGTGCGCGGGAGCCAAGAATGAGGGATGGCTTACACTCGGAGCGGGGGGTGTGACAAAACACGGCTTTAAGGGCGCTGGTGCCCCCCAAAAGGGCCTCATGGTGAGGCAGTTTGACTTTAAGTCGTTCTCTCAGAATAAAAGACACAATCTCCAACCCCTCAAACTGAGGTCTTAGAGCAATGTGGGCCTTATGGAAAGCGCTGTTCTGATTTTTAGCACTTGAGTCAGTAAAACAGCATGACTTGGCATCTACTTATAGAAGAGGTTGGGGAAGGATATTGCTTGCCAAATATGCAAAGCATTTGTGTGATTTACTTCAGCAAAGATGTGAAATGCATCCTGCTCAGTCTGGGCTGAGGAGGAACCCTGGGGCCAGGAAAGCGCAGCGCTTTGAACGGCAAAGGGAGCATGGAAAAAGCTGTGAACCCCCAAGGAGATGTCTTGTCTCCCACCTGCTTGAGAGCAGCCTGTGGTGGTGATAGACCCACCTCTGGATTTGAACCCCTAGGACAGGTCTCTGTGTGACACAGTGGAACGATGAGACTTGACAGAAGATGGAAGTGAGTTTAGGCTCCTGTTTCAGAAGAGCTCCTGCAGCGTTTTGTTGAATGCGGAGTGCTGTTGGGGCTTCCTGGTGCGGTTGGGGCCAGTGCTGCTTTTCTGCTGATAGAGAGGTCTCTGATTTGTGATACAATTTAGTTATGCATGAAGAGAAAATGTCAACTGCTCTGGTCTTGTTTGTTTCCTTAAAGCTATCATGGGAAACATCTCAAACACTGTAAGCTAATTAACTGCAGATGCTATTTAGTTACCAGTATCAAATCTGTTGTATCATCTTCTATATATGGAGTATTGACTTCTGAAAGCTGTAGTTAGAATTTTTCCTTTCACTTATCAGGGGTCAGGCTTCCTGAATGCTTTTCCATGAATTATGCAAATGACAAGGAAAATGAAACGGGCCAGTATACATCCAAATTTGGTTCACAGAATTTACAAGAGTAGAATTTCTTTGCATTGCAGAACTCTGTCTCCTTCCAGGAAACACATGTACCACTGACCTCAGCGAATCAGTCAGTTTTCTGTGGAAGATCTCCTTCTGTACAACTGAGATAACTCACTCTCCGATGTGTAACCTAAACTGCATTAAGATATGTTTAGTCACCCATCTCCTCACAGAGCGCGTGCAGCATTCCTCTTTCCTTGTTACTACATGACAATCTTCTGATAGCAAAGCAAGAGAGGATTAATTTGTACGAGAAGTCAGGTCAGGTCCACGTGAGGAACACATCACTGGTACACTGTGACATAAATGTGTGCATATTGTGAATGTAAGTTATGGAAACACTGCACCTTCTGGACAGAGATCGCTCCACCTCCCTCGTTCTCTAAAAAGAAACAGCAGGATGCCAGTGCATGGATATGTAACTGCACTGACACAACCTCGGTAAAGTAAGTCATGGATCATACTTCGTAGCAATACCCCAGCAGATCTGCTTTCTCTTCATCAGCTCCCTCCTTTCTCAAGGGTCCGGGTCTTATTCTTGCTAAACAAAATGCTGCTGATTTGTTGCTTTTGACATGGGGCTCAAGAATTCACTTACATAAAAATGCCTTGAAATCAAGGAGTGTTTTGCCATAGAGTATGCCACGTTCATCTCATGAACATAAAAGGTTTATCATCACTATATCATTAATAAGACCAAGAGGTGCGGTAATTGCTGGCTCAAGGGGCTGTGGAAACCTGTGGGTCTGGCTAATAAATTCTTCCAGTGTGGAGGTGACTTTGGGGCGAAGCTCAGGCTCAACAGGTAGAGGCTGTTCGTGTGGTTGCCTCCACGGCATGGATGTGCCTTGATGGTCTAAGTAGTGCATACTTTTAACTATTAGAGAGCTCCCTTAGAATGTTTTTTGAGCCCTGCTTTAAAAGCACACAAGTGTCTGGCTCAATACAATGTGGGAAATGAGGAGAAAATTTTTAATAATTATTGTGAAAGCTTATTCAGCTTCTCTTGGCACATAACACAGCTGGGAGCTTCTATACCATATGTGAGCTATGGAGAGTTTAGAATGAAATAGTTCTCCTTCTAAGGTTTGAATGTGCTTCAGGAGTGAAATATGTTGGCCATGAGCACACATTACGAATGACTGTACAACAGTTCAGCAGTCACCTTCACTGCATACGGGCCTCACAGATTTTAGCAGCAAAGAAACGAAGAACTGAGTCTGTAATGCTGCGGTGCCTCTTGATATTGATCTTTGGAATGGGGATATCTTCCTAACTCATTCCAGTCCTGTCGTGCTGGGAGCAGCTCTGTTTGCACCAATTACAGGGAAATGTGGTGGAACAATGCTGGCTTACGCTTGCTGAGAGCGGGAGTACAATGCAGTGGAAGTTCCCGAGATCCTGGCAGCTTGGCTAATGGACATTGCATGCCTTTGTTAGTGTTTGAACATCTGTTTAGTCAGTAAACCCCAAGACAAGTGATTACCTTGCTCTTTTTAGGGCAAAACTAATAATGTTCAAACAAATTGTTGAAAATGTTTTGGCCCAGCATCGTTACAGCTAGCCCAGCTGTGTTACAATAAAGCCAAGCCCTTTATTATCTGAATGGATGGATGGGAAAAAATATTTCTTATCGTATTATAGCCAAATACAAAGCAGCTGAGTCTGAAAACTTCTGAAACATGGGTCACTTTTACTACGAAGTCATGTTCAAAAGGTCTTTCCAGCCCTTACCATCCAGAGGAAATTGTTTGCTTGAGCCAAAGCATTCTCCACTTCTGAATGCGTGGCCAGGCTGTGCATAGCAGCCCCTTGGCTAGGACAAGTGAGCTGCTTACGTGGGAAGTGTCTGCTAAATTCCACACCTTTGTTAAAAAAGTGCAGGTGTGATAGGTGATGGATGAGTGAAAGGAATGAGAAGAGAGTTTAATGGCTTTCTATTAGTGTGCTTGTTTCTCCAGAGCACCGATTTGGTCTAGCCTGTGAAGTTCCATGAAGTCAGAGGAGTCTTCAGGTATAAACTTCAGTCCTCGGGTCTGAAGGGGAAGAGGGTCCGCACAAGATCTGGTGCGGGGTTAGTAGAGACTTCATCTAACCAAGATGTGGTCTCATAAATGGCAGCACTGTCTCAGGTTGGCAGGTTTGACTTGGGTTAAACATAGAAACGTTTGCGAAGACATCAGTAAGAGTAGCTAGAATTTTATGCAGCACTGAATAAGAAACAAGCTGAGTTTGATCTGGATGTCTAATGCCAGATAAGTTACTCATGTGCTCTCTCAGGTTTTAATACATTTTCTTGTTTTTAAAAATGGAAAAATAGAGCAATGTTACCTCAGAACCGTTTTACAAATTGCAAGAGCACTGGATAATTTTGTCTTAGTCAACCTTACAACGGTATCCTTTCTTCCTTTTGAAATTCAATTCTGCAACCATATTTGACTGTTCTGTCTGTGCGATCCTAGACATCTCTGCCGCTGTTGTCAAGCACATGCCTTAGCTGACTCCTGGCACCAATTTGTAGTCTGCCATATCTTTTGTCTCTGCCTTTTTTTTTTTTTTAAATGATGAGTCTGAAGAGTTTATAGTTCATTTGAGTATTTGTGAGGTGTCCTCATCTCTCAGATATTTAATGACCATATTAGGGAAGCTCTGAAAGCCCAGAGAATATAGTTTATAGGATTAGTTCTGAAAGTTTAGTATGCTTACAGAATTTGAAAAACAACTTAACTTGATGCCTTGCATTTTATGCAAAGCCGTAAACAAGAGGAGAGTAAGCAAAGTTTGGCTGCTTCACAGACATGAATACTTTAATTATGTCTCATGGGAAATACAAGAAAAGGTCGGTCATTGGGGTTCATGGATAGCATCTATTCTGGCGAGTGACCTATTGGAGTAGGTACAGCGATACATAGATCATGCTGTTCTACTACCCTTTCACCCTCCTGAATGACACCTCTAAAACATGAAGAGCGAACGTACCAGTGCAGGATGAGGAAGCATTGATGTTGTTAGTGCTCTTCCTGTAGATAGAGAAATTCTGAGAGATGTTCTGCACAACCTGAGCTGGTGTGCTCCATTCTTACTTGGATTACCATTATATCGCACATCCTATGGGATATTTAGCTATGAAATGTATCTACCTCTGCATTTTGATAGAATCCCAATGAATAGAAGGACTTTCAATGCAATAACAAGGTGGTTGTGGTTAATCTGTTATGAGGTACTTGGATTTTTAAATAGTACCAGGATCTTTCTATGCCATTTTGATTTTTGTTTTCTTCTGAGCCTTTGATAATGTTTTTCAAACTTAATTTCTGTAGCCACAAAGAAGACTGAGGTTCTTAATTAAAGAACCCTATGAATATTGAAATAATAACAAAAGAAAACAAAAGAAGCAATAAAATAAAAAAGAAATAGCCCTTTAAAGATATCTATACCTACTCTGCAAGGTGATGGAGCCATTACAGCTCTTCTGCAGTGAAAGTACAGTGCTCGGTGTTGCAGAAAATGCAGGTAGTTACTGGCTCTGAAGGATGATGCTGACAGCCTGGGCCTTCGGAGGTGATAAATAGGGTCTCTAAGGGGAAGTCAGTCTTTAGGAATATGAGAAGTAAACACCGCTTAGGCCTTGTGTATATTTACAGTAGAAATGCCCCCCTGAACATTAATTGATCTCACCTGGGGACCTGGAGCAGCCTGCCTTGTGCCCGGGAGCACAGTGCTGACATAGCTCGGTAGCAGTTAGAATCATAGAATGGTTGAGGTTGGAAAGGACCTTGAAGATCATCGAGTTCCAACCCCCCTGCCATAGGCAGGGACACCTCCCACTAGACCAGGCTGCCCAAGGCCACGTCCAGCCTGGCCTTGAACACCTCCAGGGATGGGGCCTCAACAACCTCTCTGGGCAACCTGTGCCAGTGCCTCACCACCCTCAAAGTGAAAAACTTCTTCCTAATGTTCAGTCTAAACCTGCCCTCTTCCAGTTTGGTGACATTTCTCAGGAGAGAAATTTGGTTGTCACCAAACCTTTTCCAGTTAGCTCAGGGCTTGCTCATGTATCTCTATACCCCTGCGCTGTGTGGAGTAGGCATTCCCAGAACATCCTTTTTTTTTTTTTTTTTTTTTAAGTTGAAACCTAAGAATCCTGATTACTGCCTGAGCTACAGCAGCTCAGATTTCGCAGAAGAACTCGGCTATCGTGGGAATCCCAGTCAAAGCACAAGAGTTGTTACGGCTGGGTCTTCTGCATAGGTTCATAGAATCATAGAATGGTTTGGGTTGGAAGGGACCTTGAAGATCATCGAGTTCCAACCCCTAGTCATGGGCAGGGACACCTCCCACTAGACAAGGTTGCTTAAAGCCCCATCCAACCTGGTCTTGAACACCTTCAGCGATGGGGCCTCCACAGCTTCTCTGGGCAGCCTGTTCCAGTGTCTCACCACCCTCAGAGTAAAGAATTTCTTCCTAATATCTAATCTACATCTACCTTCTTTCAGTTTAAAACTGTTAAGTTTCACATTTAACTTGCAACTGGTTAGTGTCCCCTGACTTCAGGGAGGAAAACCCTCCTGCGAGGCAGGATCGAACTCTGTTTCATGCCTGCTGCAGAGTAAACCGTGAAAGGGGTCGGACCCAAGAAGAGCTACTGCTTTGACTCTCATGTCTCTTTTTACTGAGCTCAACACCCCATTCTAACGTTTCTCAAGTCCTGGTTGGCTGAGTCACATCCTCCTGCCTCAGGGGAGGAGGACAGAACTTCCTCTCAAGTATGTTCATGGAAGACAGATGGGACAGTAGCGTCCTCAGAGAGATTCAACTCTCCCCTCTCTTGGGCTTTTGGGATTACTGGACGTGTTAGGCTTCAGTGCTAAGAGACTGAAGAAAAACTGATTTTGTTCAGGTTTGGCTCTTTCTAGCTATAGCTGACCCATGGTGGGATGTAGCGGCAGTACAGGGCATTTGCTGCTCTGGGTCTCTGCACAGATGGGAAGCGACTGAGCTCTGCTGCGGGAGCCTCAACCGAGCACAGCATCGTCCTGCCCCCAGCACCCAGGGCACTCGTGTGATGATCAAAGTGGCTCCTGAGAAATGTCACCAAGTATTTAGAGAATCATTCATCTTGGCAGCGTTCCAGCCTCTTATTTTATGACTCTCCCCTCCCTTGTCCTTTGATATTGTAGGCCTTTATGTTAAAATAGGATCTGTGTTTCCCAAGAGAGAGTGCCTGGAGGACGGTGTGAAGTTGTGTGTTGTATGTTTGTGGTATTGCTTCTTCAGATGTTCTTGAATCAGCTTGTGGGTTCCCCCCCATCCCAAATTAAGCAATTTCACCTAAAGAATCACGAGGGGGTTTTGTTTGTCATGTAAGAATATATGTTAGAATGACTTTTATTTGCCTTCTGGCTCTGATCCTTTCTGGTTCTTCAAGTTTTTCTCTTCACCGTGAGTGTTAGTAACTCCCTGTTTTATTTAGGGGGTTGGTTTTTATTTATTTTAGATAAAAGCTGAGATTCTCATGCAATCTTTTGTTTCCATCAGGTGAGGCTTTATGAAAACATCACACAATGTAAGAGCTGGCAGGACCATACTAGATGCGCAGTGCCCAAGGGTGTGTTAAACTGAGAGGTGGCACTTTTGCTGTGCCCATTCTTAACTGACTGGGAGATTTTACATGGTTTAGAGCAGCTCCATAAGTGATTTTGGGCAATTGCAAGGTCCTACACATGGGTCAGGACAATCCCAAGCACAATACAGGTTGGGCAGATAATGTATTGAGAGGAGAAGGACTTGAGGTGTTGGTTGATGAGAAGCTCAACGTGAGTCAGCAATGTGTGCTTGCAGCCCAGAATGCCAAGCGCATCCTGGGCTGCGTCAAAAGAAGCATGGCCAGTAGGTTGAGGGAGGTGATTCTGCCCCTCTACTCCACTCTGGTGAGACCCCACCTGGAGTATTGTGTCCAGCTCTGGGGCCCCCAACAGAAAAAGGACATGGACCTGTTGGCGCAGGCCCAGAGGAGGGCCACGAAGATGATCAGAGGGTTGGAGCACCTCTCCTATGAGGACAGGGTGAGCGAGTTGGGGCTGTTCAGCCTGGAGAAGAGAAAGATCCAAGGAGACCTTATTGCGGCCTTTCAGTACTCTTTGTCAGCGATAGGACGTGGGGTGACAGTTTTAAACTGGAAGAGGGTGGATTTAGATTAGATATTAGGAAGAAACTTTGAGGGTGGTGAGACACTGGTACAGGTTGCCCAGAGAAGCTGTGGAGGCCCCATCCCTGGAGGTGTTCAAGGCCAGGCTGGACGTGGCCTTGGGCAGCCTGGTCTGGTGGGAGGTGTCGCTGCCTATGGCAGGGGGGTTGGAACTCGATGATCTTCAAGGTCCTTTCCAACCTAAACCTTTCTCTGATTCTTTGAACTCTGAATGGGATCAGGCATTGAGGAGATTTTTGGTTAAAGACTGAATGTTATTACTTGACTAGATCTATGTGAGAAGACTTCAGTATTTTTGCAGTGACATTTTGGAACTATTTCAGTTACTGGAACGGTGGATGTTAAAAATCTGGGCTGAATTTTAGCCCCAGGGCTTTGTTGAAGAAGGGTGGCTTTTAAAGCCACTTTACAAGAAATGATTCTCTGTCAAAGTTTGTGCATTTCGTGGTGGTCTGAGTATGAAGACCAAAGATGGAGTTTTTTGGTGCTTATCTTCATTCATAGGAGCAGACTGAGTCACAGCTGGGGGCAGACTTTAGGGGGGAAAGGACTCTTGAGCTGAAGTAAGCAACTTGCTGCTGTGCTCGTTAGCTTTCCAGCTTGCTAGAGGACTAGAAACACTGGTCGTTGGACCAGACAAAACTGTAGGCTTGCTCACTGCCATTGGCACAACCCAAAACGTCTGAGGAGAACCTGAACCAGTGCTCCCCCCATGGTTTTGGCACCCGTCCCACACAAGACCATGTAAGGGCCAAACAGGAATTTTACAGCCTTTTTAATTCCAACAATGATTCAGAAAGGGCAGACCCTGCCCGAAGGCACAAGTATGGGGCTGCAAATGGAAGAGCATGATGCCTTGGGGCTGATGATCCTTGTAACTCTTCATGCAGCTCTCCCAGCTGTAAGTATTATTTATGTTAATATAATGGCCTAATCCTTTTTGAAAGCCCCTAAAGCTATTTTCCTACAGCTATTTACCTCCTTGCCTTGTGGTAATAAATTCCTCGGGCTGATTTTATGCCACCTTTTAAAAAATATTTTTATAAAAGAATATCTATTACATTTACTGCCTTTTTATAGCACGGAGCAAGATAAATCGGCACATCCCAGTCTCGCTTCGCAATTATTCATTCATTACTCCACTTGCAGCCTGAAATCAATCAGCTTTTCTTCTTTCCTTCTATTTTTTCCAGCTAAATATTCCTCTAATCTTTCCTTGTAACCTCAATGTATGTTTGTCATTTTTAGTCTCTTAAGCACTGATTTAATTCGGTTGGCTAATCTTTCAAGGTTTCTCGGTATTATTTAATTATCCATTGGTTAGTGAGTCGGATTTTCTGGGCAGCTGCTCCAAGAGTCCGCCTGATTCTTCTTATTATGAATTCTCATTATGAATCCCAGCCCAGGTAGCGATGTGGTCCGCAGAACTTTTAACAGCTTCCATATTACCTGGTCCAGGGCTGCTCCTTCCATTACTCTCTCCCTGTGCTTGAGACAAGCAGGAATTCTCTTAAATCATGTTTGTGGGGCCCCACCACCATAGGCAGGGTGCCGCGTGGTCCAGCAGCAATCACAGCAGCCTTCTGTGTTCCTCCCTTCGGCGTCCCCGAGCGGGATCTTGCCGTGCGTAGTAGGTGTAACTCGGCGTGCTCTGGCCCAAGCGCTGACCCTCTGAAAGCTGCTGCTTAATCGGTTTTAGACTCCTCGAAAGGCTGTCTGAGCCCGAGGTGTTTCTTAGCGAGATGTTTTCACGCATTTTTAAGGAAGCAATTGTACCTGGTGTGACTTCGCTGGCTGCTTTGTCGCTTGCGGTCTTCGAGAACAAGAGACAGAGTTGGCAGGGAATCCCATGAGAATTTTTCTCGTAGTGATTACAATCAATTTTCTTTTCTTCTGTTATGTATAAAGACAACAAAACAGCATGGGGTTTACAGAAATACGAAACATGAATTTGTTCTTTAGAACAGGAAGTATTTGTGTTTTCCTGTAGTCCCGGTTGAGAGCCTTACCATTTGCCCTTTGTTTTGCCAAGAACAGATCGTGTTTTTCAGGGTCTGAGTCTAATTCCTGAATTAGAAGAGCAACACAGAGAAAAAGAACTCCGTTTATAAAGTCTCGGTGGAAAAATGAAATAGGCACATACGCGAACGCAGGTGTGTGTGTAAGCACATGCGTAGAGAGGGACAGAAGCAAGCAATGAGATTTGCTTCCACAAGACACGCTTGTGGTTTCGTCACAACACGGAGCTGTTGTACAGAGAAAGCAGAGGGGCATTTCACATCGGTTACACGGCTCACGGGCGGTATGCCTCTGTCAGCCTTCCTCTGAGCCGATAGTGACCCCGTGCAGTGCTCCGTTCCTCTTCTCATTTCCATCTGTTCAGCATTTCACAGTTTCTCAAATCACTGGAAGTCTGCTATTGATTTTTTAGATGTGTCCTAAGTTTGCTGTAAATTTTATAGAGTGACCTCATACTCCCCCCCCCCCCCCCCCCCAAAAAAATATTTCAAGACACCTTCAGCCCGACATCTACCCTTAAATAAATGGAAGATACTTGCAAATCATTGCAGCCTTCTTTCAGCTCTGGGAATGCCTGAGCTGAAAGAAAATCGCCACCACCTAAGTGGTCATTGATCTCTGCGGAGTACGTCTGTCTTCTCATGGGAGAACTCAGCCACTTTACCCTTTGTTCTCTATGTTTTGGTGTCTGATGGTCTCTCTTTTGGTATATGCGCAGCAGAACCGAATCGTGTCTGTCTTTGTCCAGCACGTTGTGTTTTCGTTCGCAGGCAACGCAGTCTCTGCGTTAGATCAGACAGATTCTGCTCTGGCAGCGGTACCTCTGCCTGACGTGCCCCGGTGCTCCCGCGATCTACAGCCGAACCCTCTCTATGTCATTCCCCTGTTCCTTGTCTCATTTCCATCTGTTTGTCGTTCCAGAGTTTCTTGAATAACGGAGACACAGTGATTGCTTTTGAGATGTGTCATAAGCTTGTCGTGAGCATTTTCTTTCCTTGAGTAGCCCCTTTGCCAGGCGCTGCCGTTGGAGGATACAGTAAGGGGAACGGACAACTTATTCCAGCTGTTCCGCTGAAGCAAATGCCAGCGGCTCTTCTGCGTGTTTCCCCGCTCGTTGTCCACATTGATTTTTCTATTCTTCTTGGCAGAAATACTGAGGCCCAGTATCGCAGCCACTTAAAATTAAGGGGGCCTCGTCCCTTCAAGTGTTAGAACGAGAGAGATCTTAGCGTTAGGGACGTGAGGAAAATAAGTGCTTGTACTTTTAAAGGATTATTGATATAAAATCTAAGGCAAGAAACTTACTTCTGTTCTGGATTTTGCATGCTTCGCCCTTTCCGTGTTCATTGAGGTAAAATTCATTACCATAGCTGTTAGCTGTGAAAAATTACATTCACCGTGGAGTTAACTACGTGGCTGGATTTAAAGTCCCAGCTTTATTTACAGCCACATAACCTTTGCCTCGAGCGGTGATAAAGATCTTATACGTTAGGGCTCCAAGTGATTTGCGGAGAGGTCAGGTAGAAATAAAATACCGTCTTCCTTGCACAGTGTTCTTGAGAGGCAAAGGGGCGGATGTGAGAGCGAAAGGCACCTGCTTTCCACAGCAGCACTGGATGCTGGTTATGGGCAGGGTCAGCGCAGCAGTGGTGGGATCCTGCGCCCCCCGGAGCCGCGGCTGCTGCCCCCCTCCCTGCGTGGAGTACCCCTCTCTCCGACGGCAGCGTTTTCGCCCGGGTACAAAGCCCTTCCCGAGTGATGCTGCACAGGGCGGGGAAATCATTGCCTGGCTTCTCTTTCTTCCCTTTCCCCCTTCCCTGCTGGGGTTTCTTTTTTCTGGGCGGTTGTGTAGTTCTTCGCCTCTTTGACCCAAACCTGGTGAGTGTGACCTCAGTGAAATTTTTGTTGCATTATTTTCCCCGTCTCCCTGGAATGAGGGGCTATTGTTTTCTCCTAGAGAAGTGTCATCAACACGGTTCCTGGAGGCCAAGTCCTTATGTGTTTGACCCTCTGCCTTGGTCACTGACCCCCGTTTCATTCAAACCCGTTGGTAAATAGTGGCACTTCTTATGTCTTTAAGATTTATGTAACGGACGGGGGGAAGATTAGAATTGGAGGTATCTCTTTACTATTTTGGGGCCTGGGCTGCCTGCCAGTTTTACTTCTCGAGAAGCAAGTGGTTAGTTTTGCGAGTATGAAGCGTGTGACTCATTCTCCTCCTTGACATGCTTTAATACATGTACCGAGTGGTGATTTACATGAGGATGCACTGAGGCTCCGCTTGAGCCGACAGCGCTCGGCGCACTTTAATCTCACATGTGGAAAGAGGAAATGAGTTAATCTGCGGTTAAATATAGAGGTGATGAAAGAGGTGGGAAGGGGAGGGGTTGACTCTAATCTCACTTAGGTTGGGGTCAGTCGAGAGTAACCTCGGTATCTGGATGGTATTACTCTGGAGTAAGTCAGATCTCACCTCTACGGAGCTGACAGTATTAGCTAATGGAAAATGGCGACCAAAAGAGAATGTGCCGTAAGCTCTGGCATCGCTGCAGTGGTGGTCTTTCTGTTCACCCTCTACGTGTTGGTGACACCTCTTCCCCCTTCCTCCCCCCTTTCAAGAGGGAACCACTGGATTGTAGGGCTAAGCAGCTGCACATTGCTGAAGTTACATCCTAAGGACCAAATCTGAGAGTGGATCGGTGTTGATCTACAAGCTCAGTTCTCTGTGGTTGTCACAGAGAACTATGTGACATATTGTACTATGACTTTGTTCCTTTATTTTGCAGTGTATGATTGTTTTCTGTTTATTCTTGTCCTCAGCTTTAAGTTGGGGATGCAGAAGAAGTGAGAAAACGGGATACCTCCTCTGTAGATAGCCCCTTGTCTTCTCCCTTTGTGTGCAGATGTGTTCTTAAACTCCGCGTTAGACTGAGAGCTCCCACTGACCGTTCTTTCCAGCTTCCTGCATGTCTATTTGGGTTTTTTTTAGAAGGTTGCATTATTGTACGCCTTACTGGTATATCTTAGGTGCTTCTGAGTGGTTTTTCTCTTCAAAGTGCTGCTGGTATGCTGCCTGCTGGTCTGTCCAACCAGAAAGACAGATACACCTGACTGAAGAGGGGTGCTTTGCAGTGGGCTGGCTCTGCTGGCAGACGGGGCGCGCTGCCTGTGCCGTGAAACCGTACATTGCCTGCACGGTGTGGGAGAACAGGTGAAATGTTTAGTTTGAGGAAGAGGAGGCTGAGGGGACACCTCATCACTCTACAACTATTTGAAAGGACACTGCAGAGAGGTCGGTGCTGGTCTCTTCTCACAGGGAATTAATGACAAAACAAGAGGGAATTGCTTCAAGCTCCAACAGGGCAGATTTAGACTGAACATTAGGAAAGAATTTTTCCCAGAAAGAGTGGTGGGGCATTGGAATAGGCTGCCCAGGGAAGGGGTTGAGTCACCATCCCTGGATGTGTTGAAGAGCCGTTTAGATGTGGTGTTGGGGGATATGGTGTAGGGGAGAAGTTTGTAGAGTAGGGTGGATGGTTGGACTCGATGATCCCAAGGGTCTCTTCCAACCTAGGCAATTCTATGATTCTATGAAATGGACTTTGCTGACTCATTTGGGCCGGTAAAAGCAGACTTTCGAGCACGGGCTGAACAAACCCAAAGGAGGGAATTGCAGGAGCAGCCAAGAGTCGCTTCTTCTGAGAAGACAGCTTGAGCTAATCTGTTATGCACTGACAGTGTTTTCTCAACAGAGTTGAACCCAAGTAGTCCGTGTAAGGAATTTGCATTTGGAGATCACATACTATATGGGTCATGTTTGCTGAGCAGTGGGTGAGGAAAGCCACTGGTTTACATAAGCTGGCGAAGATGAAAGGTCTGTCAGAAGACTTCTTTTTTTATATTGGCGAAAATACAAAACAGTTTTTAGAGATGAAGATCTACCCTGGAACGTACTCGCACTTCTTTTGTTGACTTCACTGGGAATCACGTGCTTTTGCAGGATTTGGCCTGCCATGTAGATCAGTAGCAGCATCGCTGTCGTCTTCACTCTTCCCGTTGCCCCAGAGCAATATTCTGTGAGTCATCCCAGTCCATAGGCACAGGCTGAACTCTGGCCATCTGTCCCTAAGCAGTCTGTATAGATTGCACGCAAACAGTTTGTTTGGTAAAATCTAATAAAATGTCCAAAAGCCAATAACATTAGAGAGAGGTTATCAATAACAGGCTGTTTCTCAGCATTATTATTAATCGTAATTAGCAAAAATGTTATCAGAATCTCTTCTTTGCTGGACTAGCTGAGGATGGCATTTTTGTTGCATTGGATACTTACTAAGCTGTGGAGTGGCTCAGATAAGTGGAGCTATCAATGGATCTTTTAAAAAATTGGTTATCTGAACCACAAGTCTTATGACTTCCAGAAGAAGTCATAAGTAGAACATCACCATATCTGAGACCAAGGACAAGCATCAGCTTAGCAAACTGTGGCTCATGACAGGGACCCTCGTCTTCCCTTCCACACTGTGTGTGAGCACTGTCGGATCAGCATCGAGAAAATAGATGACTTTAATTAATCTTCACTGGTTGTTGAGTTTAACTTGGTGGATTCTGACTTCTGCAGATCATGGGGTGCTCACATGGACGCTTCTGCTGCCAGCACTGCAGGGAGTGGTAACCTCCAGCAGGCGCGATGGTGACAAACAGTTTTCAGTGGAAACACCTTCAAGAGACGGGTGTCGCTTTCCAGTCTTAGAGGCGGTATAGACCAGTGAAAAGAGCGTTGTGCTGTGAAAGCAGGAGCCACAGTTTGTTCCTGGCACTGATCCTAGTGTTATGTGATCAGGTCAAATCACTTCTCATCCAGGCACCTGCTTCCCCTTCGGCTGCCTTGTCCATTTAAACTCTTGGGAAAGGGGCTGACTGTTCTTATGTGGCCAACGGCAAAATAATAATATTTTTATCCTGCTAGTCTTAGAGTTGCTTCAATTTGTTGCTTTCTAAATGGCCTTTAGATCTGAGTATTGTTTGTTGGGTTTTGGTGTTGTTTTTTTTTCTTTCCAACCCTTTGCTTTTCCACTGCAAAGCTGGCCCCACGCTGATGTGTTTGATTGTGTTTTCATTGCCATTGTACTTGCTTTGATTTTTGCAGCTCAGTGCCCAAAGCACAGGGCGCTGCACAAACAGCGCGATGAAGTCAAAGCAGGGTCAGCCCCTTTCTCTTTTTACCTTGAAAACAATGTGAAAGCCCGACGTTTCTTTTGCTTGGCACCTCCAGTTCTCGAGCTCGAGGCTGTGTGTGTTATTGTGCTGCCCTCCTGTCGCGTTCAGGTGGGAGATCACTTGGACGGTGTTTTCCCTTGCTGCCTACAGGGGTACGGGAAGCTGTGCTGTATGCTTAGGTGTATGTGAGATCAGGCTGTGAAGTGTGCAAAAATTAATGGAAGAATAGCAGCGTGCTGAGCTGATGTCCATGTCTACAGTGGGTTAGTTGTGACTTGGTGACACTACCAGGGCTCACAAGTGTGCGCGTAGACCTGTCTCGCTGGATCACGCCTGGCCGCTGCGTGCGACAAGGAATTTTCTCCTGTTTCTCACCTCTCCTTCTGGCTTTTGGCAGTGTTCCTTTCCCCGTGGGGATGTGGTTTGAGCGTGGCCTGCGTCCAACGCTTTTAAGAAGTGCCAGGTTACTGGTGGTTGATCTAAGAAAGGGAGAAGGAGCTGGATAACCTGATTCTGCACTACCATAGTATTGTCNCTGCACTGCAGTTTGCCCTAAGCCACAGTGATTTATATGACTGAGGAGCTGAACGCTCTAAAGTCAAGGAGTGTTTAGAATTCAAAAAAACAAAAACCAAAAAAACCCCAAACAACAACAAAAAAAGAAAATTGCAGGAAACCTCTTTATCAGCAGCGTGGAGAGATTTTTGTGGCTTTGTGGTGGTTTTTTGTTTTCTCCTCAGTTTGCTTGACTTCAGCGAGCAACTTCAGCTAGTGGGAGCGCTGGTCTGGTGGTGCGCTGCTTTTCGTAGCTGGCGGAGCAGTTCGGTGCCCGTCGAGGGCCCGGTGTGCTGGCTGCTGGTGCAGGAGGAGTCCCGGTACCTTTTGCATTATCTAGTGGAAACTCTTTCAGCAGTCCTTTCTGTTACAGTGGAAGTCAAACTCTTAAGCTGTGTTCTGGCTTTGTCTGCTGTTAAGACTAACAAAATTAAAATTAAAAAACGTTGATAACTTTTTTGGCGGTGTCCTTCCTCTCCGATGCTGTCGGCTGCCCTGATTTTCTGCCATCGACAGAAGTTTTGTCACTAACAGCAATGGGCGTAAAGTTTGTCCAAACAGAACCCTTCTGTGAATCCCGCACTGATGTTGTTGTTTTTTCTTTTTTTCCTCCAACAAAAATAGCTTCTTATGGTCCTCCAGGAGCTAACGTGGGGCATATTTCCAAGGGGAAAGTTTGGATGTTTAGCTGTCTCTTCTAGATGGCCTTTAGATCTGAGTATTGTTTGGTGGGTTTTGGTGTTTTTTGTTTTTTTTTTTTTTCTTTCCAACCCTTTCCATTTCCATTGCAAAGCTGGCCCCACGCTGATGAGGCACAGAGCATCCATAACCTGCATCTGCATTCCCGTGCCTTGCTGCCCTCCCTGGCTGTGTGCCGGGTTAGAGCCTTTGCCATAACAACTCTCGGCACCAAAGGNTTCTTTTTTTTTTTTTTTTTGCCATTTATTCTCTCTCTCCTCCCCCTCTCAATGTAGCTCTTAGTCCTTGTGACGAGTAACGAGTTCTCTGCGTTGGGCAGCTTTTGGTAGCTGGGACTCTGGCCAGCTTCGGCCTTTCGCCAACTCGCAAGGACAGGGCAGGTTGGGAAAGCAAACAAACTTTGGTTAATGCCAGCGGGGCAGCTTCTCGTGTCACAGCACAACCAGGCCTTGACCTTGCCACTAGAATATTAACTCTCTCTTGGTGCGTGCTCTAGACAACTTTATAGGGAATTTTCTTCTTGGTGCGAGCAATAAGCTTTTCAAACGTGCGTCCTTTCAGCGATCCCTTTCTACTTGTTGGAGATGGAGAATCTACTCGCCCATCCTGGACAGAAAACTCGAATTTGTTTCAATGTATGTTCTCCTAGGACTATTCTAGTTTTGTTGAAAAACTAGCCTGGTTCTTCTAGGCTCATGGTTTGGGATATTAGTGGGTCTTGAAAGAAGTCTTGAGGCTTGTGAAAACATCGTATTGTTTGAGCTCTGTGAGCACGTTCTGAGATTGCTCCCGGGGAAGGTCTCTCATACTCTGAGAGTTTTTACATCTGAACATCACCTTCTGTTTTCTCTGTGTCATGTTTATGACCCACTTTCGCTGTCGTGAGGACATCTAACTGGTGAGGCTTATTGGCTGACTGACAGGCTGGTTGTACCAGGCCCTTGGAGGTTCTGCCCTTGTACTGCTCATTGAAAGAAATGTGACTCCCCCCTGCCCCGAGCTTGAATAAAACACACACGAGGATTTGTTCAGTCATCCAGCAGAGTCGTGGAACTTTGCTAGTTGGTCTCCTCAAGTTCATTTTAAAGCTGTTGAATACAGAGGATTATGAAGGCGGCAGTGTGGAGAGAGGCTGGGTTGCCCTCTGGAAGAACCCTTCTCTCCACGCGGTACAGAAGAAGCTTAGGGTAACTGGCTGATGAGTTCAGCCTGATAAATGACGTGATTAAAGCTGAGTGGTGTCAATACTTAACTTATAAATCAAACTGCAAAGGCATCTCACTAAAGCAAGGCTGCTGTTAACGATATTGAGTGAAACAGTAAAGCTGCACAGCCATCTATCAACTCAATGTCAAATCTAGCAAATTAGACTTAATATTGGGCTGGAGTTAAACGGTCACATTTAGTAACTGTCAATGCATACAAAAAAATTAAATTGTCCTCTGTGAATTCTGCCTCTGTGGCTGTCTGTCTAACAGCGTACCCTAACCGAGGAATTTGTCCAAAGACAACCCGATGTTGAACGTTTCTTAGTATGTGTCCACGACCTGCCCTTCCTTCTGAGGGCGGTGGGGAGTTACGTTTCGTGGCTGGTGTTACCCCCAGCTCACAGCCCAGGCTCAGTGTCGGACAAACCTATTTATTTATTTTATCAGGGATTGCTGCCCAAGATGTGTATTCACGTCGTGTCTTCTGCATTTTGCAAACCAGTATACTAAATTAAGCTAAAATCAGCAGTGATTTACATCGGTAAACAGACTGTAGGTTGTAGGGAGGTGTGAGTATTTGTGCTGTTCAGTTGTGCGTGCTGCTTGGGGGGGAACCTCGAGCAGTAAGGCAGGAAAACGGATGTGGTTTCAACCTTCCCTGGAGACAACCGTAACTATCGGTTCTCAGAGAGGGGATGGTGGGATGCGGGTCTGGTCAGCCTGCTGTTTGTACTGCGTTTCCTGCATGGTGAGCAGAGGGAATTGCTTCATTTCTGTGAATGGCTGATTGCTTTCGTACAGCCATCTCGGTGATTGTGTCGCACAGCAGGGCTAGTGGCGTTAATAGCGTTTTCTTCCTCTTTGACTTTTGTAGGTATGCATTGTTACGTAGCAGTTGCACGTGAAGAGAAGACGGAGTGGAAGTCACTGTCGGAGGATCCTGTCCTTCGAAGCTGGGCCTGAAGCCCTCAGCCAGCTGACTGGCGTAAGTACCCGGAAGGGGAAGGGAAGGAGCACGGCACTGGGAGACCTCACCCTGACTTGGGGCACCAAAATCACATCTATCTTTATTACTTGCAGTAAAGGAGTTTTTCTTCCTGCCTACCTGGGTTGTGCAGCAGA
>VUYV01001011.1:0-15191 GCA_008711295.1 Anarhynchus alexandrinus | reverse complement strand
GCTTGCACTGTGGCTGACCTGTGTCATCAACCAAGTGATTCCTTCTTCCCTTATCCCTGATGCTTGCTCAATCCTACTGGCTTCAAGGAGTGCATAGCATTGAGTACCAGGGCCTGGATAGCCCCTATAGAAGTTTGGAGGAGAATGGCTTACTCTTTAACCCCCATTCCAGGTTTTGTGGAGCTGTAAATGGCTCTTTTTATGTTTTTGGTTTTTTTAACCTTTTTTTTTACCTTTTTATATGACAGAAAATATTTGCTTTTCTGTAGTCTGATGACTCTTTTCCTTTAGCTGGAGGCTCATGGGAATGCAGAGAAATGCTTGTATACTACACTGTTTTGCATTTGTTGTTTTTTAAGATGTGATTAAGGCATTGTGTTGGGTTTTAATGTGACTTGCAACGCGTGTTGCAGATCGACTGTTCACTTCAGACCTTAAGTCCCAGCATCTGGCACTTAGCAGAGACACGAGGGTTCCAGGCCCGACAATCATAAAATCATAGAATTGTCTAGGTTGGAAGGGACCTTGAAGATCATCCAGTCCAACCATCAACCTAACACTGCCAAAACCACCACAAAACTGTGTCCCTAAGCACCACGTCAACCCGTCTTTTAAATACCTCCAGGGGTAGACGTGCTGGAGACGTGGTAGACAAGCTGGAGCAAAGGCACTGGGGAAGTGCGTGTGTGTGGGGACTATCTAGCCAGTGCACCAGGAAACAAAGTCAGTCTGTGAAAACACAGTGGGGAAATCTTGACTTTATCTTTTGCTTTCATAGGTGGAGGAAGCAAAGTGTGGAAAACGCCACCGAGGGGGTCCGAGACTCTCTAATTTGTTCTCCCGCAGAGGAGAAAAACTGCCCTTAGTGCACGCAGAGTACTGTTGCAGAGGTTGCTCAAGAGTTGCCGTTCTTGCTGATGGCCACGTTTCCCAGGGCCCGCTGGTCAATAGCTACTGCCTCGCTCAGTTCCTGAGTTCATTGCTTCAAGTGAGTGCTGAAGGTTACTCAGACAGTCTGCTATAAGGTGCAATGGGTCCTCCTTTCACTGCTTCCCCTGGGGACAGAGCAGGATGTCTTCTAGAAGATGTTGCCCAGAACGTCATTTTGGCTCCAGCCAGCTGGTCACACCAGCTCCGCACTGGCTCTGCCCATCTTAGACTGTAAAAAAGGTTTAAATGGTGCAGCGCTGTGTCAGAAATCAGAGCAGTAACGTTGAGAGTCAGTTTATAGAAAGCGGGAAGATGAAGTTTTCATTTTTTCCATTGAACTTTTGGGAACAGATGGAGAGTCGATGAGGCAGAGATGCTGGAAGGGACAGTGCGTTTCAAATGTTTTCCTTAATGTCTTCACAATCTGCTCATAGATTCATAGCTCCGGCCTGTTCAGTACAGGGCAGTTCGTATAGGATGTGAAAATTCCAACACCCCGGGGCCTCCAGAGGTGGATGTTCCCCAAGGCCTGTTGAGCTGTGTTTTCTGGGCTAAGGAACTTTTGACACAAAGGGTCGTGGGAGCAGCTCATGGCCTGATGGGCAACGGCTTTGTTTACTTCATTCCAAGTCACCACGGTGAAGGGTCTGGACTTTCTGGATAGAGACAATGACCCAGGAGCATCTTGACTGAGTCCTGTACTGACGCTAATAGGCCAGTCCTGCCTCTCTAAATGGCCAATTTTTTTTTTTATTAAATCTGGTTAGAAGCCAAGAAGAATCTAATCAGAGCCCAGCAGTGCACCGAGCAGCAGTCATTATCATTACTTAGTCATCCAGTTGCTGTTTCTTTGCTCTGACAAGAAACATTGGTGTGATGGGAGGGGATGGGGGAAGATCAGCTTTTGTCTGTCTCCGTGAAGAGGTTCAAGCACGGTTCCTCTCAATACACCTATACCCAAGTGTTGCCCTTGGAGAACAGGTTTAAAGTCAGTGAGGCCTTCAAAACGCTGTGGCGGCCACAGTTTGAGGGAGAGGAATCAGTGAGAAGAGGGAACTTAAACCCTCTTTAACTCTCAAAGGCAATGACTCCAACCCTGACCATTCTGTGATTCTGCGCCTTTCAGCTGTGAACTCTGAGATACGATTGTCCTCTCATTCACTTTTATAGTTACGGATGTAACTGGTTAATAATTCCAGCCAGCTGGCCGAGTCAGATCCAAATTTCTCCTCAGCCTGGTGTTTTGGGCTGGATCTCTACTTATTAATGACATACACAGCAAGTACATTGGGCAGAACTGCTGCGACTTAATTTCCACGAATGTCCAGGCCTGTCTACTGGAAGACATGCTGCTTCTTTTGGCTCTGTAGTTCTGTTCCTGGAGAACAAAGGATCATCTGTGGGTAGCCCGATGTGATATTCACTTGTCTTTAGCATTTAGGGTGCCGGGAAAAGCATTTCAGGAAAATACTGAGGCGGAGAGAGAGCAGAGTCTGATTTTTCTTTGCTGCTTCTGCTACTTCACTTCTTTACACGCTCCTACCTCTCCTTTTTTACCCTCGACAACCTACCAAATCACTGTCACTGGAAGAGGCAGTGAGCTCAGGTGCTGGCCCAGAGATAATGCTAAATAGCCGAGTATTTTTCATCTGAAGAAAAATGAGGGAATTTCACAAAAATCAGCTTCCTCGCATGTCATATAGGAGATCATTTGGCCCTGTCCGTACCTTAAGGTTAATTTAAGCTCTACGGCGCAGAGGTTAAGAGCACTGGTAAACAGCTAGTGCCATTACAAAAGCTTTTAATATTGATAGGGCGGTGTTCTGTTACCTTCGCCGCCAGCGGTGCCTTTTGCTGAACGAGGTGCTGGTTGGATGGGTAAGGGTGGCTCTCACTAAACTTGTTATACAAAGTGCCATCGATGCTCTCCTCTAGTAGAGGAACAGAGCCGGGGTTCTCCTGCCACACACAATCCAGTGATGGCTCAGCATAATCCTTGCGTCCCACCCCCCAGTTTGGCACTTACGCCCCCAATCACAGCCTGCAAGTTTTGCTTCCATTTTGCCCGAGTGTAAGTGGCGGTTACAGGGTGCACAGGGTTGGAGATGCTTCTGTGCAGGTGGAGGATGCACGTTGTGTTGATGGCATGCTGTAACTGCCATTCATTTCCTTAGGACTCAGGCAAGCATAGCTAAGCCCGAAGTTTTTTCGCCTGCAGGTCCCGAATTCCACAAAACTGCTTGGACCAGGGTCAGCGCCTGTTCAAGGTAGATGGGCAAGGTTATATTTTTCTCTTACGCACAAGAGTTTAAATAGGTCAGCGGATCAGGCGGAGCTGGGAGAAACTGCTGCTCAGGTGTTGGTGTGAGGCAGTGCTTCCCAGCTCCTGCCGCGTTCTCCAGTCAGTTGAAGACAGCAGCAGGAGCCATGCCTCTCTCAGAAGTCGCCCTTAAAATGCTGTAGATCCCAAATCCTGGTAAACTGTCCTGTTAGGTAGCAATTTTTTTCTGTTTCAAATGAGGGATCACCAGCCTACAGCATATCACTTATCTCCAACAGCCATAAGGGACGCTAGGACAGTTCTTCAGTCTTCAGCAAGGAAGCCAAATTACGCATTTGCTTTTCTCAACCGTTTGACAACATTTTCTAGCAGTTTGTCTTGTAGCCAGTGCTGTTTTCTCTGTACGCTTAGCAGGTTCTGTGTTTTCACTGGATTAATACACACATGATCGTTGCAAGGGCTTCTTGCTCGCCTTTAACTTCTGCCCTGCAGACTTAAGCCTGGTGGCAGATTAAGTTCCTATCGAGAACTCTTAGAAAGCCTGTATACATCTTTACGAGGAGGTTTGCTCAGTCTCTGCTGACAGCCTGAACCCCTTCGTGCCACGCAGATTCGGCCGTGAGCGCTTCCCGAGTCCTTGTGCGGTTGCACTGAGCCGCCTGGCAGGTCGTAGGGGCTGCTGGCAGCCGTGTTTCATTCTGTGGTGGCACTGGTTCCACACTGGTTCCCCTAGTTTTCAGCTGGGGAGGACTGAGCTGCAGAGTTCAGGTTCAGGTCTGAGGCATCCAAGGGGATCTGGGTGTTGAGAGCTTTGAGGCAAGCTAGGGCTCATCTCTGATCGCAGGGAGGGTGCTGCAAAACTATCCCAACCAGAACCTGGGCGGCTGTTTCGTAACTAAAGCAGAAGCTCCAGCCCAGCAGGGCGAGGATGCTGGGCGAATGAGTTTGTGCTCGTTCACAGTACTGGGTGGAACTCTAGCAGCAGCGTGTTATTTTGGCTGAGTTACATTTTGCAATTCAAACCCCAGAACTCGGAGGGAACTCCGAAAAGCATGATGTAAGTTTGCCTGCCTTCTTCCCCCACCTGCGTAACCAAGTAAGCTCAATCGCTTTTGTTTAGCATCTCCTGCGTCCATCAAAAGTACATCCTTTTCTAAACTGCATGTCACAGCACCTCTTTGACCTCTTCTGGTGGCTGGAAGGCCTGGCCCCATGGCCTATTGGGGTAGCATAAAAGAACTAGTATGGCTGTGTGACATTTATCAAAACAAAAAAACTGTATGGATTGTGCAGCAAACTTTCCAGGGTACCTTATAACTGGAACAACCCACTCCCTCCAGTGAAAGGATTTGTTTGTGAGTCTGGTGGCAAAACAGATGTGATGAGAGTAAGCTTGTCCAGTGGCTACTAGAGAATGGTCCTAGAACTGACATCTGCGCTGTTATGCCAAAGAAT
The DNA here is from genome assembly GCA_008711295.1 of Anarhynchus alexandrinus. Taxonomy (NCBI): domain Eukaryota; kingdom Metazoa; phylum Chordata; class Aves; order Charadriiformes; family Charadriidae; genus Anarhynchus; species Anarhynchus alexandrinus. The sequence goes on along the minus strand of VUYV01001011.1, from coordinate 10,525 downwards.
TCCTCTGTTGTGCAAATTGTTTCGTCCCTTTTGCTATTTCCTTCAGCTGATGTGGTGGTGATGTCTTTCACAAAGACGTGGGTATTATGGGGGAAATACACAGCAGTGATCGTGCAGCAGTAGGTGCAGGAAAATTGCAGTCCGTAGTACACTGTTACTGTGGGTTGATGGTAAAACAGCAACGCTTCATAAAGCTTTTTATCCTGCGCTCAAGGTTGGCTTTGGAAACACCCAAGCTATGGGGCTGTGCAGCCCTGCAAAGCTCCCGGTTCTCCCTTCACCCAAACGGAATGGCAAATTCTGTGAAAATCCCGTTTTCCACCCAAGTGGTTGTCTGTAGCTGAAACTCCTCCCTCCCTGCCAAGCTGTTTGAAGCTCGTCTAAGCTGGTCCCTGCAAAGACCAGAAGCGTTTCGGACCCAATCCTTGACCTGAACTTTCCTATCTAAGTTGGGACCTGAGCCAGCCCCTGCATCCTTCCCTACTTTGTCTCTCCCTAGGTGCCATTTTTTTGTTGTTGTTCACTAGCTGTTTTTTTTACAGTATGGTTTCTACTCTCTCAGCATTTTAATCACAGTCATTTTTATTGCCTGAAGACAAACTATCGGAGGCTTGGCTATAAACCCTTGCTACGCAGGAAGCAGGGCTTCCAACTGGCACGCTCTCATGTGGTCCAGGCCCCACAAAAGACTGGGAGGAGATCAAGGAGGTTATCTTCGGGTGGCGAGGAGGGTCTCCTCTTGCATACTGGTGTATAAACAAATATGTTTCAAGTAATTAGAGCTGGTGATGACTGCACAGCTTATTTTGGACAATGTTGTGGACTTTTTTTGTTGGCTTTCCTGGTTTGGTTTTGAGAACAATATGGAGGTTTGGGGGCTTTTTGTTGGGGGTTTTTGTTGGGTTTTTTTTGTTTGTTTATTTTTGCAGAGAGGACAGTAGGGTATGACCAGTCAAAACATACTGTTTTCCATCATCCTTTATTCTCACTGTTGATATGTACGAGATAACCCTCTTCCTCCTCCACCCAAACCAAATACACCTGACTTTTAAAGGGGGTGGAGTCTAAACCTAGATGCAGACCTGAATTTTGCAAATAGCCTCTGATATCTACTGCGGTAAATGAAACCAAAACCATAGCGTTAGTCTTTTGGGATGTGCTAGCAAATGTGGGCTCAGGGGCCCTTTGTTTGCTCTCGTTAAAATTACCAGTGGCACGTTCACACTGAGGTATGGCATTGAGCTTAAATGAAGTAAGATAGAGCAGCGTTTTCCCGCCTCTTCTGGCCCCTTAGCCAATACACCAAGTCAGAATTGTGCCTATATTGGCTAACAATTAAATGCTTCATTTGGTGGGAGGTAAGTATTGGGATGCCGAAAGGTGTATTGGGGAGGAAAAAGGAGAGCTTGTGTTGCAACAGAACCTCAGCGTTTCGCAGGGCATCAGCATGGCTTTACGTGTGTAGGTATTTGGAGACCTTTGTTCTATGTCCTTCACTAACGTTTTACTGAAAGAACCCAAAGTTAGCGTTGACGCACACAGTAACCTTTGCTCTACGTCCTTCTGCAATCAGCAACTCTTGCCATCTGTGTTTCTTTCTGGGTCTTGTTTGAATGCTGAGTTGCTCGCCTTGCAATAATTTTCAGTACGTTTTTTTTCAATCTGTGAGTTTGGCAGTAGATCAGTGCCTGTACGTGCACATTTGAGGAATCAAAATCCAGAGACAGGCTGCAGAGAGAGACACTCCGGAGTGTCAGTCACGAAAGCAGTGCTTGGTGCGCTGGTTGCTGTGGTCTGGTGACAAAGGACAATACCAAGAGACTTGAGGGTCTCCTTCAGCTTATTTCCACTCTTAAGCTATCACTTGGTCTCGCACGAATCAACTTCCAAGGTCTGTTTTCAGGAAGTCTCGGTCCCATTTGTTTGTTCCATAGACATTCACCATGGAAGGAAGGGTGATCCATTGCTGCCGCTCACCTTCCTTACCTACAGACTGCCCGGGCCTGCGGATGTGTGAGTATGCCCTCACTCTCCCAAAAGCTGGCACCACCTCCACTCCAGTGCAAGTCTTAGGTTGCCTAAAGAGGAGCCAGGCTGCACTGGTGGGGTACATCCACTCTAGGGACACCCAGGTACAGCTTGTGGCTTAAAAGCTCCTTTGGTGTTTGTTGTGATGCACATGGAGTGGGCATCCCTGGAGTTGCCATCCCTGGAGGTATTTAAAAGACAGGTAGACGTGGTGCTTAGGGACATGGTTTAGCAGTGGTTTTGGCAGTGTTAGGTGGATGGTTGGACTGGATGATCTTCAAGGTCCCTTCCAACCTAGACAATTCTATGATTCTACATAGTATGTAACAGCCATGCAAGCAGTTAGTTTCCCCTTTGTGTCATGTCAAGTATTTATGCTACAAATCTCAGCTGCCGAGTGCAGAAACTCTAGCTGCCCCTTCAGCTCTTACCCATTGAAATAGGATCTGCCATGTCCAGTGCTAATGAAAATATTCCTTCCTTGACAAGCAGATGCTGCCTGGTTTAAAAAAAAAAAAAAAGTGCTTTTTCACATACTTTGCCTGTACTCTAATATTTCTTCAAGGTCTGCCTGTCACTTCCCGTCCAAAGTGCATCCCATATCCGTGCTACTACGGAGTTTCACCTCCAGACTTTCTCTTTTCCCTTTCCCCAGCTCCAGAGCTGCGGGAAGAGCGAGTGTCTTTGGTGATGACAGTGGCAGGGGAGTGACAGGCAGGCTGGGTGGGGGTGGCTGGTGGTGAGCAAGCCTAGTGACAGGATGGGGTGACTAAGAACCAACTGGCTAATTAAAGCACAGCAGTAGGAGGAGCAAAGTATTTAAGGGTGCCAGAGAGAGAGAGAGAGATGCCTCCACAAATTTCTTGTTACACCTCTGTGTGTGTGACTGGGCAACACAGCGAAAGGTTTCCTTAACTCTTTCGTGCCTCTTATGGAGTGAAATCAAGGGACTAAGAAAATGGCACCATTAACTGAAAAGCCTGAATCAAGGTAAGGACACCGGTATGTGTTTTTTTTAGTCACAGTTAGTCAAAGCTAGTCCTCCTAGAGCTGCTCTGAGCTGAACTCCCAGGGCTTCACGTGGCACTGATATGCCAATGTGCACTGTGGGTAGATCTGTTGGGGCAGCACACACGGATTTTCAGATTGCTTCTTTCATTTGGATAGGTATTTCCAGTTGCTGCTTGAAAAGAGAGGAGATATCAAGGTAGTCGTTACGTGGGTTTGTGTTCTCATTAATGGAAGGGGGCAGGTCCTTACCTTATTACCCTGGTGACTGGACCTTTCTTGTATTTTTATGGGAAGAAGGCATTGAAAGCAATTTCTGAAGGCTGATTCTGAGACAGTTGCTAAAATGAAAGTGATGAGAATGGATGTGTAGTTCTCGGCAATATGTGAATTCGGTGACCTCAGGCTGGAGGAATCGGAGGGAAGTGAAGATGAGGACTGACTTCTGGAATGTAACTTTCCGCTGTTGCTGGAGACGCTTTGAAGTCAGACCATCGCTTAACCCAGCAGTTGGGTTTTCTCAGAGCATTTTCAGGACTGAGTAGAGGAGCAGTCACTGTGTTCTTCGTTCCAGTGCGTAGGTGACTTTAGAGGCAGCGCAGTCCAACAAGGCTAGCGAGCCAGCGCTCCGGCCCGAATTCCCCGGCAGGCATGGGTTTGCTGTCTGGCCTTGGATGCGTGACCGTGACCAGCCTCCTGAGTTTTGCTTGGGACCTTTTTGTGCCCGATTTTCAGGTAGATGAATCGGTTCCCTGGCAATTTTTCTAGCGTCGCAATGCCTCCGGGTTGGCAAAGGCAAAGGAGAATGACCCTGTCTAATTTCACCTTGCATCCCTAGGCTTGGCCAAGGTGTGTTGGAAGTATTGTATGCCTGGCTCCCCATGTGTATTGGCTAGTCTTAGCTCCATGTCGTTCCCTGGAGGTCATTGCAGTTGTGTGTAAATGGGACCAACTCTCAAACTGGTTTTGCTTATTCTGAAAACATAAAAAGCAACCTGTAAGACTGATATGTGCACGTTGTTACGCTGTGCCAGCTCAGCTGATTTTATATGTTGCATGGAATGTATGTTGCCTGAATCTCCATCTCTGCATAAAATAGGAATATCGCCTATATACCTTGAAGATGCTTAGTGAGTGTTTGTACAGAGCTTCAAAACAGGTAGCAGAGGTCATAATTAAAAATTAATGTTTGGTGTGGTTGCCACAGTGAGCACTCATTAATGCCTATGTAATTCCTCTATCTTACACAACTAGGAATCTTGGGATGTGTCTGGGATGGTACAAGGTGGTATGTAGCATTAAAGTATCTGGTTTATATGTCAGAGGTGCATCAGAATCTTCTCTCTACACTCATTTTTGTGAAGTGTTTGTTACCTGGATTTGAACTTTATGACAATAGTCAATCTCTAATTAGTATTTCTACTTAATGCAACTGCCTCTTATTTACTACTTCGCTGTTTGAGAGTGTGTGATAGAGGTGAAGGTAGCCTTTGTAGTCTTTGTTATACAAAATCATGCAACAGAAGCTGCTGGATGTTGTTTAGATGATCTATTTGATTGTATTTATAGAATGCCATTCACTGTAGTAAATGCAATGTAGTGCTTGTGTCCCTCAATGCTGTGGTCAGCTGAATGGATCCATTGTTATACATAATTAGGGCTTCTGGAATTTGGGTCTGTTTACTTACAGCAATTGTTCTGTGTACAGAGAGTTAAGTGCGGTACACAGAGCACCGCAGCTGCACAGCTCTTACAAGTAGTCTTACGACAGCTTGAACTCAATGAATCTTCTATTTCGTCCAGCTGAAGTATAAAACCAGCATCTTCTTGGCTAGGTGTGGTCATTGCAGATTGCCTGAAAGATTTCCCTTTCGCAAAAAGGTAGATCTGGCGTCATTATATTAATTACACCTTAACTGTAAATAAATCTCAATTTCAGTAGTTACGTACTCCCTGCCCAAATTCCTGTATGAGTCTCAGTTGAGTTCTGAACGGTCCCAGGTTGTGGTATGCTGTTCAATCATTTCATAGAATCATAGAATGGTTTAGGTTGGAAAGGACCTTGAAGATCATCGAGTTCCAACCCCCCTGCCATAGGCAGGGACACCTCCCACCAGACCAGGTTGCCCAAGGCCACGTCCAGCCTGGCCTTGAACACCTCCAGGGATGGCGCCTCAACAACCTCTCTGGGCAACCTGTGCCAGTGCCTCACCACCCTCACAGTGAACAACTTCTTCCTCATGTTCAATCTAAACCTGCCCTCTTCCAGTTTGAAGCCATTCCCCCTCGTCCTATCACTCCATGCCCCAGTAAAAAGTCCTTCCCCAGCTCTCCTGTAGCCCCTTTAGGGACTGGAAGGCCGCAATAAGATCTCCCTGGAGCCTTCTCTTCTCCAGGCTGAACAGCCCCAACTCTTTCAGCCTCTCCTCACGGGAGAGGTGCTCCAGCCCTCGCATCATCTTTGTGGCTCTTTACTCTCATTTACTGCTTTCCCTCTGGAGTTGGGGCCTGAGCCCTGTGCCCGGTGACCTCCCTCGTACAGGATGCGCATCAGCTTGTTTGTGAAGTGCTTCCATCTCTGAGGTGCTAGCATACGTATCGCAGACAAACCTGAGCAGAAATCCCAGCTTCTGCTGCTCTCAAATGCTGTGCCTTGTGTCTCCTGCTAAGATGAATATGAGATTTTATTTAAAATATCCTAGAAATTTTTATTTTTCTTTCTGAATTTTTAAAATGTTCATGTGAGCAGCTTGGGCGTCTGGGTGTGGAACAAAGGCGTTTGCTTCTTTAGCAGACGTGAATGATAGATGGGCCACAGCTCCTGTCACCGCGACCTCAGCCATGGAGTACAAAAACCAGAGGGCGGTCATGACAGACGAGGGAGGGAGTCAAAGCCCAGTTACGGTGTACTTAAAATCTATTGTCCTGAGAAGAAATGGCTTTGACTACAAGGTAAGAGCAGTTACCTTATCCAGAGGGAACCAGCGATGCGCTGCACGTCAAGTTACTGTACTGTCTGCTCTGTGCCAAACAGCTCTCCGGACGGCTGTTTTCCAGGCCCTGGGTCTGTAGCAGAGCAGGAGGTTGATGGCTCAAGCAGGAGCCACCTTTCATCCCCACAGCCCTGCGAGTATAAGTTGTGGTCGCTTAATGGAGGCTCAGTGGCTGATGTGGAGTTACTTCAGGCTGTTTCTTTGCAGGGAGGTCCCCGTAGACATCGAATCACTACCTGAACTAGCACTGACCGTAGAATTGGTTTTGTAGACAGGCCAGAACTAGAATGGACCAAAAAAGCTGATTTTACCTTTTAAACCTTGCTTTTCAGCTGTCGGGCATGTCAGCTGTAGGCTTTGCTCTCTGGTTCTGTGACATTAAGCTGAGTTTAGAGGTGCAATTGCTTTCTAAAAACGCGTGGATGGGGGTGAGCGCGAGGAGGAAGAGCGGCTCAGACAGAAAAATCGTGTTGGTGCGAAACAGTTTAGCTGTAGCTGTTCATGAATTAAATTTAGGTCACAAATCAGAAATAGCATTCAAGCCATAAGAGGAATGAGTTCTGGAGCAGGCTTTGAGGAGGAGCAGTGGAGGCAGGAAACCTTACTGGTTTTAAGCTGGAACGTGGAATGTTCTCGCGCGGGATTGTGTGACACAGTCGCCTGCAATAGCATGGGAGTGGGCCTGATGACCCGGGAGATCCTTTTCTGCCCCCTGCTCCAAAAGCGGTGACCTTGAACTGAGTTAACTCAGGTTGCAGCTAAAGTTTGTTTACTCTGAAGCTGATGACTGTAAGATGACTTAGTTCAAAAGCATCTCCGAGTTCTTAAAGCCACATCTCCTGGTTTACATCTCCTATTTGACTTTTATTATTAAGAGCGGTACATTCCTTTTAAATTGCACAAAAACTGGCACACGTGCCCCAGATAACTTATTTTTGCCCATTAGGAAGGAAACAAACATGCATCATGTATTTTTTTTTAAAAAAAAAAGCAGCAATACTGCATATGAAATGTGCTATGTTTGTTTATTCCAACAGCTGTAAGTTCAATTATTTATAAGAACGCCTCATCCAAGCTCGTGTTCTGTGCTGCCATTTGTTTCATTTAGTGAGCTTTCACCGCTCCCTCTCCGCTGTCTTAACACTCGCCGAAGAGCGTGGGGAGGCTGTTGCCTCGTACAGAATTGGTACGGCGCTCCCGTGTGCGCTGCTTGCTTATTCATAGTCTCTTCATGACATTTATTCTTAGGAGCATAATGGCTTCTGAAGGAATGACAGGGCGTTCTTTAACCCTTAAAATAAAAATGACAGGCAACTTATTTCTCTCAGTATTTCAGGATGAGAGAATAATGATACTTGGAGAGAGAGCTGATTGCCTGGGTTAACCTGGAGCTGCCTCCCGTATTCTAGTTATTTTTTCTTGCCGCGTTTCATGTGATACAAAGCGAGAAGCGCAGAGGAGATGTGCTTTCCAGCAAGTTCCTTTAAGCAGAGGAACCTCCTGATAGGGGGCACTGGTGGCAGTGCAGCCCTTTGCCCGTTTGCCACATTTTGGGACTCATTGCTGGCGTGGCTGGTCGAGCAGAGCATCTGGGTCAGGGGCGCTGGTGGCAATGTGAGAGAGGGTCTGAGCCAGGGGCTAAACAAATGAGTGCTGTCAGCGATGCGTGGGGCCTGCCCAGATGAAAAGTAAGTTTTGTAATAGCTGATCGTCCTTTAAGTTTGAGTGCTTACCGCTTTTCTAAAAGCCTCGACTCCTACAGTGTACTACTATAAATAAGAGTTTGATTTTTCACTTAAGCGCAGCCACAAAACGCTTAAAGCTCTTGTATGTGGAGAGAAAACTTTGAAAATGTAAAAAAAACCTCAGAACTGAGAAGGTAAAGGACGAGTCTGAGTAGAAGGGACCTGTCCAATAAGTTTTGAATGCTCAACTCATGTTTAGCATTTATTTTCAAATCGTACGCAGGTCATCAGAGCTGTCAATAATAACAAGAGAAGGAACAAAAGGAAATTACTTTTCCCCACACACACGTTAGACCGCCAAAAATAACCCCCGCCTGTGACTCTTAGCTGAGATACCAGTGACTTAAGAGCGTGTGTCCTTGCTCAGAACTATTAATGAGCTGTTTGTTAGCCCCTGCCATTGTGGGGGGAGCACTCGAATGTTTAGAGCATGTGAGATAATCCAGAGACACGCTGTGCAGAAGTAGTTGCCACTTATCTGCATTCCTCCTAAATAGGCTTCTAAATGCGCTGCTCTCTTTTCCACACCAAGTAGGGAAGGAGCTGCAGCCTTGGAAGAAACGTGCTGGGGCTGAAAGGGAGGAAGGAAGCGTTAAGCGTCCGTCTGGAGGTATGACCCAACTGGCAAGGAGTTGGTGGATGTTACGTACGGACATTGGCATGTTCAGGGTTACAGCTGCTGGCTTGTGCCCGGAGGAATTCGTTACCTTCCATTGTGTTTTGAACGTCTGCAGCTTCGAAGCCTTTGTTGCTATGTCTGTCACATTTCGGGAAAGGCACTGATTCCAGTCTGGCGAGGAGACACTGGTTAGCTGTGTAAAGCAGGGAGCTGGAAGGAGACACTGGGGTTTGGGAGTATTTTTTTTATTATTATTAATTTATTTTGTTTTGCCTGATCTGGCAGTACCAGTTTCTCCGTTTCTAATATTGCCACGAGGGGTCTCGTTTTTGGTTCCCTTTGAAACACTCCTTTCTGAACCGCTGCTGTGCGGACGTGCACGTGTGTCTACAGGAATGGCTTGGCCACGTCTACAGAAAGTTCTTAAGGGGATTTGGGAGCAGCAGATGTTTTCAGATTCACCTGCTTCTACGGTCCACAGGCAGCCTGTCTGGCCAACCTGGTGGGGACTACTCTAAGAATGTACCATCCCAACACTCATGGCACGTTGACTTACAGCAGGTACCTTCCCGAGTGTTACAGAAGGCATCGTTTTGCTGTACTGGTGCCATCGAGCCAGACCTGCTCTCTGGCTGGACAATGTATCTGGTCCCAAGAGCAGCCTTAGGGCTAAGATAGGCGTAATAGGACTTCAGTGTGTGGTTTGGATTAAGCATGTGGGAGAGAGGTCAAATAAGTCTGAAACCTTGATGCAAAAAGGCACTGGAGCATGTTCTCGACTCCAAACGTGCACCATAATTTCCTCAGTCTAAAGAGGAGTTATTTCTATCTGCATGCAGATCCTGAACTGATCAAAATCAACTTTTAAGTGGAATTTCTGGAGTTACACCAACCCAGGTGGTCAAGATTGGTTATACTCACCCCAAGCACGGTGAATCCGTTCTCTTTATAGGAACCTGCATTAAGTATGTGTTTGTTTGAGTGCTTGAATAATGCTGATTAGTTTCACAGTAAGTGAACGCTGAATGCTTGTTATTTTAATTGAACTCTGTAATTGCTAGTAAGTATGGGGATATGTGGAAAAGTAATTTCTCTAGATCTAGTTCTGATGAGTTTGTACACCTCCTCCATTTAATTTTAGCGAACTTACTACTTTAATTATCACTTTATTTTTAACCTCAAATCACTTGTGAAAAGTAATTGGTTCTTTTAAGGCCAAATAATTGTGCCTTTTTTCGTGTGAATTCTTTCCTAAAAGCTTTTCTTAATGCAATGAAGGCCAGTGCTTCTCCCTGTAAGCAACGTCAAGACTCTTGAATCAAAAAGACATCGCTGAAATCAGAGTTTTATAGCAGTTATGATGTCACTGTTTCTAAACAGAAATTAAACAGTTTAAAAAGTATAAAGCATGGGGTCACAGGTTTAATTGCTCAGATACTGCCGTTGTGGAAGGGGACCTGTCTTGCTGTGGGATTGCAGCAGCAGCAGCGGACCCTGTCTTTGCCCAGGTACGTGAGCGAATGTTTCCCCTTTCCTCTCCTGAAAAGGTAATACACTAGATGATCCCTGGAGGTGTTCAAGGCCAGGCTGGCCGTGGCCTTGGGCAGCCTGGTCTGGTGGGAGGTGTCCCTGCCTATGGCAGGGGGGTTGGAACTCGATGATCTTCAAGGTCCTTTCCAACCTAAACCATTCTATGATTTCCACCCTACCCCCACCCCCTGCCTTTTTTATCTTGTATACCAGAGGAAAGCATGCAACCTTTTGGGGATACTTGGAGTAAAAGAAACTTTTGTTGACTTGCATGAAGCCCGTGGAGAGGACCAGTGCTGAGTCAAAACTTCTGGGTACCGGCAACATCCTCCACTTCAGAATGACTTTAATCCTAAAGCTGAGTTGAGACTTACCGCAGGACTGTTCCTTCTTGTAGTTTGCTCCCTGCCCTACGGAGGGACTTGTATTTATCCAGTGAGTTTAACTCATAACAGTTTAACTCATAACATTCTTCCATATGTAGAAGAGCATGATATTGCTACAAACCACCTTAACCTGGAGAGCCCATCATTTCAGCCTGTTTCTTTCTGTTTTGCTTGAACCTAAGGCATCTTTCCGTAACCAAAATACACAGAGATCAG
>VUYV01001010.1:0-45872 GCA_008711295.1 Anarhynchus alexandrinus | reverse complement strand
CTTTAAGGTCCCTTCCAACCCACACCATTGTGTCATTTTATGATTTTATGAGCCTGACAGTGGCTGGAGGAGCCCCACAGCGTTGGGGACCACAGTGGTGGGACCCTCCTGGGTGCGCCCAGGGCTAGATGAGATGGCAGCACAGACAGACAGGGATCTGGGGAGCTTTGCCTGGGCAGTGCAGGGGAGGTGTGGACAGAGCTGCCGGAGCCCCCTGGGGCTGCAGAGGGCAGCAGGGTCGGGGCAGAGCATCCGCCGTGGGGTGCGGAGCCCAACTCAGCACGGTGCTGGCAGCGAGGGCTGGGGCACAGGAGGCTCTTAACACCGCATAGAAATTTTCTTTTAAGGCGTGGAATGATTTATGGGTTATTACTGGCTGTGACAGGGCCGGCTGCCAGGCCGGCCTGATTTGGGGTTGGGGGGTGCGGGACGATAATGGGGACAAATTGGGGCCTGAAGGAATGTGCACCGTGCAGATCAGGGGGAGGCNTACTGGCTGTGACAGGGCCGGCTGCCAGGCCGGCCTGATTTGGGGTTGGGGGGTGCGGGACGATAATGGGGACAAATTGGGGCCTGAAGGAATGTGCACCGTGCAGATCAGGGGGAGGCGGGGGGGGGCAGAGGAGGTGCCGCCTTCTCCTCCGTTCCCAGACACAACCTGCTCTCATTATCCTGAGCCACCACAGGCGCTAACGCACACAAATATATTCTAATTTATTAGAGCTGGCAAAGATCTCTTTGCAGAGAGCGAACGTTTTATTTTTGAGGCTCAGTGGTTCAAGTGTTTGAAAGGGCAGCATTCTCTGTGCCTCCAATGTGGGGCTAATGATAATCTAAATTAGTTATTGGAAATAATTACCAAGGCTTTATTGTGCCAAGCATAGCAGAGCCCTGGAGAGCAGTCGCGCTCAGACACGGCCATGCAGCTAAAAGCTTTGATGCTTCATTAATATTCAAGGGGAGTCTTTGGCTGTTTTCCCTCCTCCCCTCGCGAGCTGCTGCAGCTCTCTGAATGAACCCGAGGCCTCCGGTGACACCGGCGAGGGGCCTGCCGATTGAAATTAGCAGTGGTACAATATCAAAGTTCACTGCACTCCTAATCTCAAATGGAAAAGGTGGGTTTCGGAAGATGCTATCGCTCCGCGCGGCGGCGAGGATGCAGTGCCGAGACGGCTTCTTCTGGCTCCAGGCGCCTGGTTCCGGGCTGAGATAATGCTGGAGAGGTAGCATCTCCAAGGTTGTCCTACACAGCTGGGTTTTATGATATAATGGACCAAACCGGCTGCATAATTAATCAGCCTATATTTTTCCCCTAGTAAATCTTCCTGTGATGGGCAAATAGAAGCCCTGGAGCTGTGTTTGCCTGCCAGATCCATGGTGGTGCATGTGTGTCTTTTTCTTTTTCTTCTCCCCATCTCTGTTTTGGAATAAACGCTGTGATTTGAAAGTGACTCCAGCGCTGTTCACGAGGATGCGGGGATCTCAGGGCTGCTATTATTTTTTGCATGCGAAGCAGCTGCAGCCTCCCTTCCAAAAACCTTTGGGCTCCGAGCAGGACGGCAGGATGTATTTTTGGATGCGGACTTGGCCTGGCAGGGCTCCAGGGAGAATTTCCTCTCCTTGCTCAGGATTCTGCACTAATCAACAATTCAGCCCCGGTGCCTGCGGGCAGGGCTCAGAGCAGCGGTACCGTCCATCTCAGAGATGATAACCATGCTCAGCACATCTCCGCAGAGCCCTGCGGGCCCGACCCGCCACCGTCAGAAGCAGTGGCAGGATTCCTCCAGTTCAGCCAGGGCCGGGTGTAAAGAACGAATCCTTCCAGCTTGCAAGATGGGGGACAGCCGCTGCGCCTGTTTTCCAGGCAAGTGGCATAGGGACCCACATTAAATCGGGATAACCCAGGAATTTCACACCCCCCCCTTCCCCACTTATATCCCAGACCGCGCAATGGCTAAAACCGCCTCAAACCCTGTAAATCTTTGAGCAAACCCAGCCATGTTCTGCAAGGGTTTTGTGCCACCCTGGAGGTGCAGGATGGGGACAGACCCCACGCCTGTCCCAGGAGCCCGCAGGATGGGGACAGACCCCACGCCTGTCCCGGGAGCCCATGGGACGGGGCAGACCCCACGCCTGTCCTGGGAGCCCACGGGATGGGGACAGACCCCACGCCTGTCCCAGGATCCCACAGGATGGGGACGGACCCCACGCCTGCCCTGGGAGCCCATGGGATGGGGACGGACCCCACGCCTGTCCCGGGAGCCCATGGGATGGGGACAGACCCCACGCCTGTCCCAGGATCCCACAGGATGGGGAAGGACCCCACGCCTGTCCCAGGAGCCCGCGGGATGGGGACAGACCCCGTGCCTGTCCCGGGAGCCCGCGGGCTGGTGGGGTCGGTCGGCGTGTGGGGAGCCCCGGTGCCGCGGCAGGATGCAGCGTGTGATGAGTCATTCCCCGCTCGCCGGGTCGCGCTTCCATCCCACGCCGTCTCGGCGGGTGAGTTATGGGACTTCTCCTCTGCTGAGCAGGCACAAATCATCGGGGCCTGTCAGGAGTCAGGATGAAGTGGGCTGGCTGGAGAGTCCACACTAGTCCTTTAACAAGATTGATGCTTTGCCGCTTCCCAGGTCTGAGTTCAAGAATCTATATTTTATTCCTTCCCTTCTCTCCCTTCTCCCTGCCTCGTTTGCCGCTGCAGAAACCCGCTCTTATAATTCCTGGTCAGGTTTGCGTGTGCAAGGTGGTAATGTGTCTCCCTGGGAAGAAAAAAATTGTTTCTAGGAAAGATTTATGAGGAATGAATTATTTAACCTCACACTCCTGGCTACCCTCGTGCCTGCCCGCCAGCACAGACTCCAGGACCGGAGAACTTCATCTAATGAAGCCCAGGTCTGGATGGACCAACGTCCGACCGGTGCTGCTTGGCAGGTGGTGTGGGGTTCACTGGGGACCCAGGTGGGGACAGGCCAAAGCTGACAGTGGGTCTGCGAGCTGAAGATGTCCCTGCTCCTCTGTGACCAGCTGCAGCCATCACTGCCTGCCCGTCCTCGAGAGCACTGTGGAGGAAGGTGGTGGCACTGAGAGCAGGGAGAAAAACAGAGGTGAACATCTGGTAAAACATCTGGAGTGGCCTTCTGCCAAAGCAGGGCATCTCTGCCCCACCAGGATGGGACGCCATGGTGGAGCTCTACTGGCATGAGTCCTCTCTTGGCCAAACCCAAGTGTGACCTCTGTCACCCAGGCTTGGAGTTTCCCACCATGACTTTGACTTCATGGGACCCAGTCAAACCCAGCCTGAGCCCCACGGGAGCGACGGGGCAGCGCGGGGCGGCGGTGTGCCGGACAGCAAAGGGGGCAGGCAGCAGGGATGGTACCGGGGAGCACGGCGCTGGTCCTTGCTGGTGGCTGGTGCATGGCAGGGTCAGGAACACGAAGCAGCCCAGCCCAGGGTTTTGCAGACCCGGGGCAAACTGAAAGGGACAAAACATGTTTGCAAGATATTTTTCCCTTGAAAATGACGATTTCTGCAGGAAGTGCCTGTCTGCAGCGAATTTCCAGAAAGAGAAAAAACACACACAAAAAAACGGTTTGTGCGAATTGAAAACAAAAACCTGCCAGACGTTCCCTGCTCCTCGCTCGCCCGCCCCCTCGAAGAAATATTGGCAGAAGATGGGGAAGGGAAGGGAAGCCAGAAAACTTTTGAAGAAAAATATTAATGAAAACCAAACCCTTTCTGCTTATTTTTTAATTTCCAAAGGGGAGATAAAGGGGTTCCTGCCCTGTCCTCTGGACTCGTTGCTGACCCTGGAGGGAGGACGGGAGTGATACTGGTCCAGCCCTGCTGCCGCTTGTCGAAGAGCCAGCCCAGAGCCTCTGGACCTGGGCATGTCTTGCTCTGCCAACCCCTCTCCCGGGGACCTGGGGTCCTGGAGCAGCTCCTGATCTCCAGGAAGCACTTGGTAATGGGTCCTAGCTGGGGAACTGGGTGACGTCCCTGGCAGGAGAGGAGCCCCAGTATGATGGGGAGCTCAGCAGAGATGCTGTGTTTGGAGAGAGGTGGATGGAGATCGGATGTCCATGCTGGAGCTGTGGAGCAAAGGAGAGGATGGATTGCTCAGGGGTCTGGAGAGCCTTAGCCACCATGGGAGTGGCTTGCCTGAGCAAAAGACCCTGGAAACCCCCAAAAGGAGTCCCAAGTATCAGCCTGCCTGAGGAGATGGTGCCTAGGCTAGAGACAGAGCCGCCATCAGGGTGTCCCATGGCTCCAGCCCCACTGCACAGCAGCAGCAGGAGAGGTGGGAAGGATTTTCTTTCCAGCCATAAGCTGAGAGGGCAGAGAGGAGGTCAGACATGAACATGACAGGAGGATTTGATGGGGCCAATGGGAATTCACAAAGTTTCTCTTGAAAAATGTGCTGAAGGACTCGACATCTCCTTTCTGAAGGCTGCTCCTCCTCAGCCATGATGGAGGGGAGACCACCCCGGCTGCTGTCATCCTTAGCACCGGCTCCCGAAATACCTGACTTTGCTGCTGCAGCAGACACCATCCATGAGCAGCATCACGTTGCATGACCTGCTGATGGGAAGAAGACACCTCCAGGACAGCCAGCTGGGTGCCAGCAATGGGGAGAGGGAATTGCAGAGAGAAAAGTTGTCTACTGGGACTACTGCATATGGTGGTATAATGGGATCCTGCACAGGGGATCACTGGAGTCCCACAGTGCAATGGTGTCCAGCAGGGTTCTGCAGTGCAGCGGGGTGCTTTGGGCATCCTGGGATCCCACCATGTCATTGGGGTGCTGGAGTGCATAGGATGTTGTATACTGGGTTCCACTGGATTTCACTGGGGTCTCCTGGGAGGACGAGATGTAGTGTGGGAGTCCCTCCTTGGGGTGGAGAACACCAGGACTTCACTGGGCAGTGGCACAGTGGGACTGTGCAGGTAGATGGGGTGTACCAGTGTCACTGGGATGTGGTGGTTTTCAAGAGACAGCAGGGTGAGCAGGCAGCGCTGTGCAGCAGCTCTGTGGTGACAGCAGGACTGTCACGAAATGGCATCTGCTCTTGAGGAAAGGGCAAGGCAGGCAGCTGGAGCCTGACCCTTCTCCATTCATGACGGTTTGATCGGGGAGATGGTGCCCTCCTGGCTTGCTGTGCAAGGGCAGAGTCCGGTTCGCAGGATGCTCATTCCTCCAGCCAAGTACTGCCAGCACTGGCTTGAGGCTTCCCAGCCAAGTGTCATGGCAATACAGAAACAGGTCCTGCAAGGGGACTCCAAAGCCAAGGTCTAAGAGAGGGCTGCGGAGGGGGGTGGTGAACTGCAGCGGGAGACATTATTGGTGAAGCTTGATCAGTCAGGATGAAGGAGGACATCTCCCTATTCCTCTCTTTCACACGTGAGGTGTGGGATGTGCATTCCAGGTCTGCACTCATCTCCACTCAGGACTCACTGACCCCCTTCTCTGTGGAGCCACCTACTTCTACCACTGCAAAACACCTTCCTCACGCAGCTGCCCCTAATCCCTCTCTTGCATCTCTCAGGCTCCTTGGGAAAAAGAACAAGGACTCAGGAGAAGACATGGCCCTAATCCTATGTGGGTAGGGGAGAAGAAGCTGGAGGAACTGGTCAGGATGAGCTCTGCTCCCACTGCTGCTGGAGCTGAGGTGGGCACAGCCATCGCAGCACTTGCTGCCCCCCCGGCGTGGCGAGCACAGCGGGTGCTGAGGGTGGCAGGATGCTGTGCTGGTCCATGCAGACACCTGCCTAGTGCCGCTCTGAAGAGGTGGGGTTGCATCATTGCAGCTCTACCTGTAGAGTACCACTCTCCATCCTCCCGCAGAAATCTTCTCCCCCTCCAGAGAAGCCCAAGTGCTCAAGGGAGACTCAACCTCCCAAGCAAAGCATCTGGGAAAGCCAGGAGCAGGAGGGGCAGCTAACAGTGTCTGGGCCAGGAGGAACACAGAGTAATTCCACCCTGTGTCCCACACTGAGCCGGGAGGGCAGCTCCAGCACAGGGAAGCAACACAGACCGGTGCTGCCTTGGCCAGGGCAAGCAGAACCCATGTGCCTTTATATCACAGAATCACAGACTGGCAGGGGTTGGAAAGGACCTTTGGAGATCATCCAGTCCAATGCCCTGCCAAAGCGGTCACCTCCAGCAGTGGCACAGGATGGTGTCCAGGCGGGTTTTGAATATCTCCAGAGAAGGAGACTCCCCCACCTCTCTGGGCAGCCTGTGCCAGTGCTCTGCCATCTGCACGGGAGAGAAGGCCCTCCTCATGTTGAGATGGAATTTCCCATGTTCCAGTTTGTGCCCGTTGCCCCTTGTCCTGTCACTGGGCACCACTGGAAAGAGTCTGGCCTCATCCCCTTACCACCCACCCTTCAGATATTGATCATCATTGATGAGATCCCCTCTCAGCCTTCTCTTCTCCAGGCTCAACAGCCCCAGGGCTCTCACCCTTTCAATACATGCCACGAGTTCATCAGGTCTCTCTCACCCTTGCTGCCCCCCTGGCCCCAGCTGTCCTGACTGGGCTTTTCCTGGGAGCAAACGCTGCACCATGGCATGGACGTGCCTCCGCCACCCTCTGACTGCACACCGACCACCCCGGGGCCGTCGCAAAGTAGGGATTTTTAAATGCCAGAAAACCTCTGCGAATACTGTTTTGTGGTAACCAGCCACACGGCTTCAGCCCGCAGAGATCTCTGAGCACGCACGAAAAGCCTTACAAGGCACACAAGAAGGATTACACTTTACAACGTGCATACATGCGCTGTGTGCACACAGTCATGCTTACGCCTTGTGCATCCAAAACAATGCTCAAAGACACCCACAATAATGCCTCCAGCTTTCAGTTAAAACTAATTTTAACCAGCGAACACCTGCCAAATTGATTTTACGGGTTTGACACCGGTAAATCACTTGAAATTTCAAGCCTCCACAAAATTTGCATTCTGCTATTTTCACGTCTCTTGGAAATTCTCGACTTTGGCTGGTTTCGCCGTGGAACTTTTTTACGAAGCAGCCCAGGGGCCAGGAGGGAAGGAGCAAAAAAATGGCAACATGAGCGACTGCTGGGAAACACTGAATGGTTTGCGCTGTATTTTTGGGTCTGGCTCATCCTGAGTTTGATGGACTTGTCTATAGGTGAACAAACCCTTCACCTGATGGAATCTGGCTTGTGGATGGGGTTCCTTGTGGTTATCTCCCAAAACAGAGAGCAAATTACAGTGTTGTACGTCTGGGTGGCTCAGGAGGGCGGCTTTGCTGATCCCTGTCTATGAGCTTGGAGCCTTCACTTCATGTGTTCTGTTTTGCTCAAGAGAAGGATGAAATCGGATGAAATCTGCAAGTGACCGTGATGGTCCTGACTGATAAAATCATCTCTCAATGGTCCCTTCCCTGGAAATGGTTACAGGGGTGGTATATCACTTGGATTTTGGTGTATCTGCATAGCTGGATGAGGTGGGCCCAAAGAATAGCCATAAACCCAGGTTGTATTCCTCCCGACCCTGATCTGTTAAGTAGCTAATGGTGCTTGTGTGGAGAGCTGCTCTGTTGCTTTTGTATAACAAGGACATAAGAAATGAAAAATCAAAGTGTCTTTAAGGTGTTCCTGAAAACAACAATGCTGCTAGAGGAGGATTTTTATCTTTGAGCTTTTTAATGGGATGGATATCTTATACCTCAGTATCCCAGCTGTCGTGTGGATGAATGTGTCCTGCAGTTTCTTTCTCTTCTAAGTGGGCTGCTTGTGGTGAAGGGTCAGAGTGGTACAGCCTTTGCTGTGTGTATTACACGGCCTCATTCCCCTCTCACTTGCAGCCACACAGAAAAGGAAGAACAGAGGCGATGTACATGGGATGAGGGTGATATAAGCTAGAAGACAATACCCTTATTCTGATCCCAGTGCTGCCCACCACCTCATCCTCCCAGTGCTTGCAAGTGAAGTGGGGCTGTGTCCAGAAAGCATCGTGGAAGAGAGGCCCAAAAGTACAGAAAGAGCTGGATTCTGTGGTGGAGCGAAATGGGAAATTTAACACAGTATAGAAAAGGAGAAAGGAGGAACTATAAGAAGACTGAAGAACTGCAGATACCTGCTGTGTGAAAAGACCTGAAGGGCAGTCTGAACAAGGATTGACACCCTCAGAAACGGGGTTAGAAACCCAAGGCAAAAGGAGGAGGCAGGTAGTAGACCAGAAAATGGAGCAGACACCTAGGTTTGGTGCACCAGAGGTCAGGGAGAAGAGACAGAAAGTATGTCATAAAAGATAAAATAGCAGCTAGTCCTAAAAGAAGAAAGATGGAGATAATAGTGTTAGCCAAGAAACAGAGGTTGAGGTGAAAGGGGGTATGCAGAGAACACTGAGAGGGGAGAGAGCAGATGGAGGTGTGTGGACTCTCCCGGCAGGGACAAATGGTGGCCAGGTTCCTGCTTTCACATGCCAAGGGTGTCTAGGGCAAGGCGGGGAAGATGGGCAAGGAGAAGAAACACTTCAGAGGACTTCTGTGGTTTCCTTTTGGAGAAGGGCAAGGAGTGAACGCAGTGGAGGCGGGTAGGGGATCTGAGTTTCTGAAGAAGGCTTTGCCACTGGAAAAAATTAGTGGAAAAAGGGTTGTTCTTAAATGTGGGATTTCCCCTGGGGACTTTGCAAACCGGTCTTCTGGGGCTGAAGCTGGCACAACCGGTAAGAGGACCTTATGGCAAGAGAAGTCTGGAATGGGAGGAGTGGGGGGAGATGCTGCCATGCCTTCCCATTGCCCGAACGCTCTGCGCTGGCACTGGTGAGCATGCCCTTTCTGAACACAGGGATAACAGTATGGAAATGGAAGTGATGACTGCCTTGGTGGGAAGAAAGCTCCAACAGTTTAATGCACTGAAATTATGGGGAACCACCTCACCTCTGCCTCAGAGTCCTGGAAGAATTCATTCATGAAGGAGCAGAACTGGTAGCAAGGAGTTAGTCCAAGGCACTGCCACCATACTGAAGACTGTAAAGCGTGTTTTTAAACACACAGATGCGGGGTAGGTAATCTGGACTCCATCATATATAGGGCTTTTAAGCTTATGTGAAACGGGACAACAGTTAAAGTCGCTGAGATGTATGGAAAAATGGAATAAAACGCAACATGGTTTCTCCAAAGGTAGTTTGTCAGACACTAAGCAAGCCATGGCTTTTCTGCAGAAACGCAATGCATTGCACTGCATCTGTCTAGATTTAAACAACTATCGGATAAAGCACCCATGGGAAATTATTAGCTAACCTAGAGAAGATGGGATCACAGAATTAAAGTGGATAAAGAACTTGCGAAGGGTGAGTCTGCAGTGGATAATATTAAAAGGAGGTTATCAGGAGGAAGAAAGATAAGTAGTGATGTTCCCTGCGGATGGGTCTTGGGACTGTCTCAGTGAGTGTTTTGTTTCTTGGCCTTGGTTGCACTCTGCCTGGAATACACAGACAGCGGGAGGATGACCATGTCAGCAGGAGCAGGGCAACCAAGAAAGGAAGAGCAGAGAGCAGCAAGGAACGGGAGAGCACTTACCTTGCCAAAAGCCGACGTCAGGCAGGCCTTCCAGCCAGCAAATGGACGGCACCTCCTCGGCTGAGAGCTCAGATAAGGCCAGGCAGAAACAGTTCAAGTATTTCTGTACCGATGCCAGAAACATGAGCAAAAATGGAAGAATTAGAAGGCCTCATCCAGGAGGAATGAGTAATCCTGGGAACTGTGGATATGGGAGAACTTATCTTCCAGGGCATAGATGGGAGAACAAGTGCTACAGATATCCTTGATCGCAGTCAGATTGCTCTACCAGCCAGAAACAGGGGAGACGAGTTTAGAGTTTGTTTTGTTAATGAGCGAAAAAAGAGAATTTGGTCCTGACGATAACCTCAGATTGAACTGCCGTGATTTGGTTTGGTGTCTCTTAAACGGGTTGGGGTGGACACGAATTGGTCTCTACCCAAGGTTTGGATGTTGGCACGCAGCCTTTGAGAAACGAAGCAAATCAGATAACGAGGCTGGCTGGCCAGGGGAGCTCAGAGGGTGAGTACGGACAAATGGCCAGTTCTGCCTGGAGCCTAGATCCCCGCAGGAGGAAAGGGCCGGAGGGAAGGGCTCCAGGTCCCCGCGATGGACGTGCCCTAAGCCAGGCACAGCCAGAGAGCTGTTGGGAAACAGCAAAACGGGGAGGGAAGGAAGGCCAAGGCCAGGAAAGGTGGGACACAAGTAGGAAGGGTCAATATAAGGCCTTTGTAAGGAAAACCTAGAGGCAAGAAACCTATGGTTTATGTGGGTGAGAAAGAAACTCAGGCAGGGGGCTGCCTGCCTGGCACCAGGAATATTTTCTCCTGCTGCATAATGGGGTTGCCGAGGCTGGGAGCCACTATGGGCACGCGGGATGCTGGTGCCCTGATGGCTCTTGTCTGGTGCGAGTCCAAAGTTAAAGTGGGACAGTCACCTGGGCTGTGCTTTCCCCTGGCTGTGAGGGTAGCACCCGTGCTGATGCCGGGGTATCCCTGCTCTGGGGCATGCAATAATCTCCGGAATTTCTGTAGGTGTTGGAGGTGAGCTTGAAATGATGTGGGGAGGGAGGAAAGGCGTATCCTGGCCCTAATCTCTGTTCTCTGGTTGCTTGCCAGGGTTGTGAACCAGACTCAGTGGCCCATCCCTGTTCCGTTGGGCGATGTAGCAAGGACAGTCCCCCTGCACCATGGGGACCGCGCCGCTCTGCTGTGTCAATGGCTGCAGGAGCCGTTGCTTGCTGGCACGGTTACTGGCATGTTTCCCGGCAGCAGTGCCCCAGCCCCTCTGCCCTGAGCCGGACCGGCTCGGCAGCGCCTGCGGCAGCCCCCAGAAGGGCTGGAGAGCAAAGCGTCGCACAGGCTGCTTGTCCAAAGCCATTAGTGCTTGGCACCCTACTTCTAGGCAAATGAGCCAGTTAACCTGATCAACCGAACATGTGGGCACAAACACGGGCAGCCAGCAGAGCATTACCTTCCTTGTCCTACACGTGAGGCTCCTGCTAATACAGCCCTCTGGTGTGACAGCGTCGCAGGGCTGACTCAGACGGCGTGTGTCACCGCGCCAGCCCCCGGCTCCCCGTCTGTGCAGAGATGCTCTCGCCCGGCTCCCTGCCTTGCTCCGGGAGCCACTCTGCCTTCCCCTTCCAGCAGGGTTTGGGGTGAGCTCGGTCCCCTCTCCGGAGCGCCTGGGGGAAGGCTGGGCTCCTGCTGCGCCTGCAGAAGCGTTTCATCATTCGCTTCCTCCTCTCCACCTCCTCACCCCACGGCTGCTGGGCAGCACCTCCGCATCTAGGTCAGGCGGAAGATTTTGCTTCACCTCCTGACTTCCACCACACCTTGGGCGTGTGGGCAATTACCCAGTAACTCTGCACACACCCTGTCGGCTCTAATTACCCGGCAGAGGCAGAGCAAGAACAGAGCAGCAAACGGTGTCATCCTCCAGCTGCCCTTCGCCGGGGGAGGCCGGCGTGGGTAACGCAGTGGGCACTGCTGACTCAGCCGCCCTCACCTGGCCTCCATCCCTGGCTTGGCACTGTGGCACCATCCCTCAGTCCTGCAGGATCACCACTCAGCCAACGGGAGGTTTGATGGACCCGGCATGCAGGAGTTCATCAGTAACAAAAGGTCCACGGCACCAAATGTTCCTTTTAGCAATGGCAGAGCGGCCCCAGGGCCTCCGTGTCTGTCTCTTCTTGTATGGTAAAAGTGGGTGCTCTGTGGGTCACTGGCTCCTTGTCCGGAGCTGGGCCAGTCCTGCCAGAGCTGCACCTCCAGAGGTGCATCTCCAGAGTCGAGGCCAGCAGTCGGACAACATTGTGTGTGCCCCTGCATAAGGCAAAGCTGCACCTCAAACAGCTCTGCCCCCCAAAAAACCTGCACAAATCTGCTCTTCAAACCAATCTCCTCTGCAGTCATTCCCAGAACATCATGAACCTCGAGGTTTGCTCGGCTCACTGCACCCCAATATCTCCATAGGCTTTCTGGGGGCTGGGATAGAGCTGGCTCGTCCATCAGAGTGGGGCTTGTCTTCGTGCCAGACCCTCCTGTCACCGTCCAGTGCCTGGGCTCCTGTGGATGTGGGGAAAGCTTTGGAGTGAAGATTGTAGTCTGAGAGAATTCCAGCCAAAACAGTGCAGGATTCTGCTGCTGCTGGCTGGTAAATGAGCCCCGAATGCCGTTTTGATCGGACTGAAGCTGGGTGTGAGGGCTGCATTCAGTGTGAAACTGCAGGAAAAAAGCATAACCGAAACATTTTCTTTGTGCATTTTCTAAATGAAACTTTTTTTATTGTAACCCCNAAAAAAAAAAAAAAAAAGAAAGAAGGAATAAAACGAAAAAGAAAAGGAGAAAAGGAAAGGCTTGTAAAACATTTCATTTCCTGTACAACGAATGCTTTGGCATGACCCAAATTCACTCTTCTGATTTCCATTTCTTGCAAGTTAAAATGCTTCTCTTTCAATTTTCCTCAGCCTGTATCTCCCCCCTTCAGGTTCTCTGCTGGGAACTGGACCGAGAAATTCTCCCATATCCCTGCCCCAATAACGTCCCCGTTGCTTTACCCCGACAGCTCTCGTTGCCCGATTCCCCCCGCAGCCGCCCGGGGCTGGGTGCAGGCGGGGTCTGCCCCACTCTGAGCCCACAAAATCCTTCCCTGGGGAGGGGGGCAGGAGAGCTGATGGGGAATCTCTGTGCCCAGAGATGGGAAATGAAGGAAATGGGCTTCCAGCGTTGCATACGCCGAGCCCCATCAGAGAGGGGTGGGTTTCCTTCATGGGTGTGGGGTACGCAGGCAGCGGGTGGTGGGTGATGGGGCAGGGGTCCAGCGGGCTCCGTTTCTTGTGATTTGAGCATGACCAAGCCCAGATCCCTGGGTGGGAGCATTTCTATAAATGCGAATAAATAAAGGAAGTAAATGACAGTCATTTTGGACGTTTTCCTGTATGTAAATGCGTTTCCTTGGTAATCACATCTCTAGTATTTCTGTTTATTTTTATACATCTGTTTTCGGTTAGCCCACAGAGCTCTGTGCTGAAGCACAGCAATATCCTTAGATGTTCCTCACCTTGGCATGGGAGAGGGGCCACGGCGTCTCACGGGTGCAAGTGTGCTAAGGCACAGACCCCCCCACGCGTGTCCACTTGCACAGATGCGTGCGCGCAACCCCGCGCGGGGGGGTCACTGCCACCACCCCCCATCCCGCGTGCGCTTGGCAGGGAGACGCAGTGCCACGGGCAGCGGGGTCGCTGGAACTGGGTTTTTGTGTCCCTGCCCTGTAGCTTGTTTGCGGCATGCTGCTGCTCTCAATGACACATTTTTAATTGTGCCTGATAAGTTGCCCGGGGGCTTTTTGAACCCCGGGATTTGAAACACTACATCAGTCTCTGAAGATGACTGTTGGTCCGTGAGTGCCGGACCAGGACACTGGGGAGCGTGTCCCCTGCTGCTCCTCTGGTCTGCTTCAGGCTGAGTGGGGTGAGGGCAGGACATGGTGCCCTGGCTTTGAGCCCAGCTGTGTCAGGCTTTTTAAGCACTGTAGCTCAGCACCGGCATCTCCCTGCCCCACAGCACACCACACTGCCCTACTTCTGACGCTCCCCTTGTCTTGGCCCCTTGGTCCTGCCCTGATGAGCTGCGAAGTGAGGGTGAGAAGTGGTACAGAGTGGGGTGGAGGGCTGATGGCCCCATCCCATCATTCCCAGCATGCTTTTGACTGGTGTGAATGGCTCTCTGTCGATGGTGCCTGGCACCTGGAAGCCACCATGCCTGGACCACCTTGCCTGGACCAACGTGTGGTTTTGTGGAGAGTCCGGCAGTTTGGATGTTTACGGCTGCTTCCCACAGCCCCGAGCTGTTCCTGGAGCACAGAGACCAGCATGTCCCTTCTAAGACACCCCCTGTAAGACCTGGGACAGCCAGTGGGACCAACATGTCCATGCACTGCAACAGTCACAGCAGGGTCCAAAGAGCTGCTGTGTCCTTCCTGTGACAGCGCTCCACCCCTCAAGCCCCAAAGCCTCCAGCAACTGGCCATCTCAGGTCCCCACCAATCTGCAATACACCAACTGACCATGAACTCTTCATGGTCCCCATGATCTCCCATCACTGTCACCCCTGTGTCACCGCTGGGAGCCATGGATGGACTGAGTTTGGCCTCATGGTCTCACTTTGTGGCTGTGTCTGTAGGTTCTTTGCTCAGCTCATGAAGAAATACTGTGAATGAACATGGGAGGCACAACCTGGGCTCCTTAACCTGATCCTCACTGTGCAATGGATGAACTTCTGTCTAGGAAGACATCAATGTCCAGGATTATCAGTGCTGAGCATCATTAAGCCATAATACAGATGCTGCAAGACCATGTGGCCAGGAAAAGATATGCCCTGTTGTCTAATGGGCTCTTTATCCACTGCCTGACTCTTGGAGGATGGTTGTTCCACTATTACAGGTGCTTTTCTTTCACTCTGCCTGTTCTAACTCCAGGAGCAGAGGTTTCCCATCCTCTTCCATCCCAAGCATAACACAAAATGAGGGGTGTCCCCAAGGAGAGCACTCAGGGGTGAGAAACCAGTGTGTCCCTCCCCTGATGGTCTTCTACCACCCAGTTGGGCATGCTGTGACTGCCCTGGGACAGTCCATGCTGGGACGTGGTGATGGCCATAAAGTACCACGAGGACAGAGTCTTGTGGAGGGTAAGTGCTCAGCTGGCCGTGCTGCTCTGCAAAGGGCCGACCAGCGCCGGGCGTGCAGTGCTGCAGATGCCTTCAGCACACCCCGTGCAGCAAAGCGGGTGCTGCCTGGCACCCCCCAAGTCAGTGCTGGGTGAAGGACCCCTGCGGCAGGGCAGCTCCTTGCTGATGCCCTGAGCAATGAATGTGGTCCCTACCCACTCATCTTCCCAGCCCGCTCACCCTCTTCTCAGGGCTGCCCCTTCGAAGAAAAGCCTGCAAGGCGGGCAGGGACCACGTTGGGTCGGTTCCCAGAGCCCAAGTCCTTCTCTTTTTGAGACACCCCAGTTGTTGCTCAGACATTTGCGATGCCTCAAGATAAATTGAGAGCTGAAATGCAGCTTAGATGCTGGCTGGCATCTCACAGAAGGACTGGAGAATAAACCTTTCTGGTTTTGTTAAGGATTTTGTTAAGGATTCTCCCTTAATTTAAGCTAAAAAAGAACATCCTTAATATCGGCAGCAGCTCACATGCATCTCGTCGCTCCACGCACTCCGTCTCCTGACAGTCACAGCATCGCAGGAAGAAAGTCGACATTTGCTTTGTGCCATACACATCCCCCTCCCACATCGTAACCTCGCACAAGATCCGTATCCAGCCAAATAAGGTACCACCTCTGAGTGATAAATAAACCGGGGAGAACTCGCCAAGTTAAGCGGCTGTCTTCCTACCACGCAGCACCTGATAAAAGTTACTGCTGCGAGCATAATCTCAACCAGCACATGGCATTAGCCCAAAGAAAAGCAGCATTTTCTCATTCACCTAAAATTATCCACCCACTGAAATAGGTACTATATTCTAGTGATAAACAGGAGCCGGCTGCTAGTTTAAGCACATGTTCTCCTACAATGCAGCACAAAAAAAGCCTGCTGCTCAGTATCATCTGCATGGCTGTAATGTCTTCTGCATCTCCGTGTAGCTAGTCAGCTGGAAATCGCTGGTGTTCGGTGTTCATTTCGCATGCAAGCTCTTTGATAATGCCCGTGCACACGCCGATAGACATATTCACACTGTTTCCAGTCGCTGTTTTGCGTTTTCATTACCCCTCGAGCCCAGTGTTTGTTATTTGTGCATTTGACTGTATCCCAGCTAGAGACCCCGACCCTGTTGTGTCAGGCGCTGTACAAGCCCTCGAACCGAACGGCAGTTCTTGCCTCTGAGAGCTGGCAGTCTCATAACCATTTTTGGATAGAAAAATATAACACTGCAAGAAAAAAAAATAAAACCTTGGATTGCATGTAAAGAAATAAAGCAAAATGCTATTCCCCCACTCCTGCTGTCTGTGCTCGAGCCTTCCAAGAAGTTCCTGTCCTCATCTGTTAGGGTATCATTTTACAGCTCGATGACAAACACAGAACTTGCCAGTTTAAACATATAGGTCTCGTTTTTGCTCTCTGGTACACACACGCACTTACCTTTCCGTTGCAGAGGTGGGTGGGAGAGCAGCTTTCGTCCCTGTCCCCTTGCGGTCCGTGGACAGAGGTGCAGCGACATGTTGGGGTGGCAGGACCGTTGTCCCCAAGTCCTTTCCCACGTGTCCCCCCAGCCCCTCTCACCTGGACCACTCCTGCTCACACTCGGCTCCTGCTCACGTCCACCCTGTTCATATCCATGGGGCTCCCGGTCTCCCGCTCCCCATCTGCTGGGGGGATATTTGCCGGAGCCTGAAGGGTGCTGCCGTTCACCCCCGTGGCTCGGGGAGGCAGGGAACCCAGCAAAGTCCCAGTTCCCTTACAGCCTTACATGCGGTGAAAACAAACCAAACAATTACAGTAAATAAATCCTATTAAATGACGCATTACCTATGAAATGGCATTGAATGCACACACCAGCTGGCCGGGCTGATGCTGATCACGCAGCATTTTGCAGCACCCAGGCTCTCCCCTGGCCCCGGGGATGCTGTGGCCAGTGGCCAGGGGGCTGCAGTGTGCCACACAGCCTCTCCCCACAGCGGCTTGCTGCGGCTCCGTGGCACCACTTTGCCTCACAAATCAGCAGCTCGGCATCTGCTCACACATGGGGGGAAGGAGCAGGCAGGTCCCGGCATCTGGCATCAACATGTTCATTGACGACCTGGATGAGAAGACAGAGTGTGCCCTCAGCAAAGTTTGCTGGTGACACAAAGCTGGGAGGAGTGGGTGACACACCAGAAGGCTGTGCTGCCATACAAGGAGACCTGCACAGGCTGGAGAGTTGGGCAGGGAGGAACCCAATGAAGTTCAACAAGGGCAAGTGTGGGGTACTGCATCTAACCCCATGCACCAGTACAGGTTAGGGGTTGACCTGCTGGAAAGCAGCTCTGCAGAGAGGAACCTGGGAGTCCTGGTGGACAAGTGGCCCATGAGCCAGCAACGTGCCCTGGTGGCCAAGAAGGCCAATGCTATCCTGGGGTGCGTTAAAAAGAGCGTGGCCAGCAGGCCGAGGGAGGTCATCCTCCCGCTCTGCTCTGCCCTGGGGAGGCCACATCTGGAGCACTGTGTCCAGTTCTGGGCTCCCCGGGTCAAGAAGGACAGGGAACTGCTGGAGAGAGTCCAGCAGAGGGCTATGAAGATGCTCAGGGGACTGGAGCATCTCTCTGGTGAGGAGAGGCTGAGAGCCCTGGGGCTGTTCAGCCTGGAGAAGAGAAGGCTGAGGGGGGAATCTCATCAATGCTGATCAATATCTGAAGGGCGGGTGGCAAGGGGATGGGGCCAGACTCTTTCCAGTGGTGCCCAGCGACAGGACAAGGGGCAACGGGCACAAACTGGAACATGGGAAATTCCATCTCAACATGAGGAAAAACTTCTTTCCTGTGAGGGTGGCAGAGCACTGGCACAGGCTGCCCAGAGAGGTGTGGAGTCTCCTTCTCTGGAGCCATTCCAAACCCTCCTGGACGCCGTCCTGTGCCACTGCTGTAGGTGCCCCTGCTCTGGCAGGGGGGTTGGACTAGATGATCTCTGAAGGTCCCTTCCAACCCCTGCCTGTCCGTGATTCTGTGATCTTGAGACAGCCAGCCAAAAGCCCAGTGCTCCTGGGTCCCCCCACGCCAACCCAGGGGGTGACCACAGCTCCATGGCCGGGGTGCCCAGTTGCGGCGGTGGGATTGGGGTGCAGAGAGGGGCAGGGGTGCAGTCAGCACACAGCAAAGCACATCTAATTGCAGCGATCCCTGCAGCATNTCCTTCTCTGGAGCCATTCCAAACCCACCTGGATGCCATCCTGTGCAACTGCTGGAGGTGCCCCTGCTCTGGCAGGGGGTGGGACTGGATGATCTCTGAAGGTCCCTTCCAACCCCTGCCATTCTGTGATTCTGTGATCCTGAGACAGCCCGCCAAAATCCCAGCGCTCCCGGGTCCCCCCACGCCAACCCGGGGGGTGACCACGGCTCCATGGCCGGGGTGCCCAGTTGCAGCGGTGGGATTGGGGTGCAGAGAGGGGCAGGGGTGCAGTCAGCACACAGCAAAGCACATCTAATTGCAGCGATCCCTGCAGCATGATAGATGGCCCGTGGATGTATTAGCCATTACGGACTGCAAGGCGTCGTCGTGAGATAAGGGGCCTTACGTGAGCCACTGATTTATGCCTCCCTCACTTTCTTGCCTTTTTTTCCAGGAGCTTTAAAAGGATGGAGCAGCCAAACCTAAATGTCGAACCATCTAAACTCCCCTCCAGTTTGTCAGATGGGACCTGCAGGGAGAGCTGAGCAGGGCATGGGCCAAACAGCATTTGCTGCAAAATAACTCCGCGCCCAGCGACGCCGGCCGCAGGAGGGGCAGAACTGTGCTCTGGTCCTGACGTCCCCGTGAGACCCAACGTGGTCTCGGGGCACGGCGAGACGGGAGGTGTCTGCTGGAGGATCCCCTGACCCCAGGGACCTCCAGGGCTGGGCGATACGAACAGTCCAAACATTCTACTGAAAACCCAGCAAACTCATTTTTCCACATTAATTTTAGTTTCAGGTGCCCGGTATAAACATGCTGTGCCACAATCATGTAGCCACAGTCATAGTGTTGAAAAGTGGATTATTTCAGTGCACTTGTGCTTCAAAAAGAAAATAAAAAATGATCCCAGGTCTAATGAGAAGCCAGGGTGAGCTGTGGCGGTGGCAGAGGGGTTAGGTCCCGCTTGTTTTGGAGGGGATATGGGTTTGTGCCCGTTTCTCTGCTGTGACTGTAAAATCAGTGTAGCTGTGCTGGTGGGATCCGTGCTGTCCGTGTGTGCCGGGCGATGGATCCCAGCCCCTTCTCCTCACCCCGGCATGAGCCCCATGGGCTGCAGCGAGGATGCTCCTGGAGAGCAAGGGCAGCGGTGGTTAGAGGAGGGCGCCTGTCCCTGTTTTCCTCCATCTCGCTGTTCAGCGCCAGAAGAAAGTCATACTTTCTCTGATCTTCTTCTGAATCACTTCATAGCAAAGGACTGAGCCAGCTCCCGCAGGTCTCAGTGTGAGGATTTTGCTGAGAACTGGGTGCTCAAAGAGCCGGTTGGTGGCCGGGGGTTGGTTTTGGGATGCGTTTCGTTGGGATGTTTAAAGCAGAGCAACACAAAAGCCCTCCTATTCCCCCCCTTTCCTCTGCTGGACAAAAGCTGGATATTCTACATATCCCTGGCTTTCTGCAGAGGGAAATGGCAGGGGTTACGGAGACGTCTCTGCGCACGGGCTCCTCGCAGCACAACCGCTCCAAGTACGCCATCACCGCTCCACGCCACGAAGCACACGTCAGCGCGACAGCCCTCCGCGGGGCGGCCGAGGCGGAGGCGGGCAGTGCCATGCGGCCGTGCGTGCCTGCGCCGGGGCCAGCAGGGACTGGGCACGGCACCGTGCTCCACGCGATGCCTGCTGCATCCTCAGCGGGGCCGGCGGGGCCGGCAGCTCGCAGGAACCCGCTAGCACCGTGCCGGCAGGTTTTGCTGGAGAGCTGGAGGAATCCAGCCCTGCGACAGGCAGTACTCCAGGTTCCCAGCCTGCTACAGCAGCCAAGCACTCGGATAGCTGGCACTAGACTCTCTCCTTGAATTACTCATCTTTTCCATTACGAGGCCTCCCATACTCCAGCAATCCATCTGTTTGGTGGTGCAATTTCAGGATCATGCCTTTTGTCAGTGATGTTAATTTTGGCAGTCAGCAGCAGACGCGGTGCTGAAGCTCCCCGCTGAGGCCTCGCTGCCTTTTCCTGGGCATCTGGCAACATGCTTGGAGGTGCCAGTGGAGATGGCAGCCTCCTCCCTGGCTTGTCCAGGGTTTTGTTCCGGGTGGTGACTTCTGAGGCTGCCCAAGGGCTTGGCAGTGTGAGTGCTTGTTGCTGGTAGCACCCTCATGAGAAAGGCGAGCATGGGGAGGTTTCATGCCCTGCACCCGGTAGCAAACACCCTGCTCGCATTTTCCTCTCTAGCTGCAGTCCTCTGATGACCTGCCAGATCTTCGCCCATCCCCTCAGGATTTACCTCCCTTTCGTCCGCCTTGCTCATGGCCGATGCTGGGACGCTCATGGACCAGACTGCAGACACTGGGCTACCAAGTGTCTGGAGATGCACTGCCACTACAACTGCTCAGCACCTCGGGGGGACCTTACATGACCAGATCCCACAGATGTGTGGTTGCACCTGAACCATCTTCAGGAGCTGCATGAACACCACATCAGTTGCTTCGCCTGCCTGATTCTCCCCAGTGATCTGTCTCATCCTCTCTGGGGTCCTCTCTTCTTTTGGTCCCAAGAGAAGAGGCTCTTGGATGGCTACAGACTACATTTCCCGCTAATGCAGCCTGTCTCAGGAACCAACAGGCAGACCATGCCCAGGATGATGGGACTCCATCTGGGTACCCACAGCTGATGTGCAGGATTTATCAGGACCATCTTACTGCACTGAGGTCTGGAGGAATAGGACAGCGAGAGGATGGGAAGCCAGGCTCTGCTGACCTCCTGAGCAGGGCTCACTGGAGAACATGCCACCTGCCACCTTGCCTCAAGGAGGATGGCTCAGCAGGGACCATGGGGACAACCTGTCTGTGCAAGAGGATGCACAGCATGCTCAGCTTTGGGGTGGGGGTTAGTAACTGGCATTGGGCATGTAAGCGGGGATGTCTCCTCCATTCCCGTCACCTTGGTGTCCCTCACTGCACTTTCTCCCTGGCAAGGCTCTCAGCTTTAAAGCTGAAGCCTTAGTAAAGATCTTTGTGTAGGCTTGCACCCAAAATTGTGCTCCTGTGAGGCTGGTCCAACTCCCAAAACTGAGCTCAGCAGGGAAACAGGTCCTGGAGCATCTTCCTCCCGAGCTGAGCCACAGGTCTCAGGGATGTCCCCCTCTGTAGCCATCAGCGTTAGTGATGCACAAGGTTTGAGGGAGTCTATTTTGCACGGGGCACGCACCCACCCTCTCCCTGCCCAGGTGACTCCCCGGGGAGGGTCTTTGTGTGCTTTTGTGCAGCCATGCAGCAAACACTTGTCCTGGGCATCGCAAAAGCTGACAAGTGGGGGAAATCCTTTTCCGTGCCACCTGAAATCCCCGCTGGCAGAGCAAGGCAGAGAACCCAGCTGTCCTGCCCCAGTGGTGCCCCGCAGAGGGGTCAGCGCGAGCCCTTCCCCTATTCCCCACCGCCCTCCCCGCCGGCCTCATGCCGCCAGCAGCCCGGCTCTGCTCCCGCATGCGGAGCCTCCCACGGCCGGGCGCTCCCATGCTGCCTGCGCCGGCTGACTGCCAGCCCGATAACCGGGCTCCTGGCTGCCTGCCTCCCCCTCCGGCCCAAACAAGCACCGAGCGGGCGGGAAGAGCCGGTGCGGAGATGTGGCGGTGCCGTGCAGAGCCCGGGCTGCGTGCCGTGCTCGTCCTCGTTGCAGGACTCTGCCTTGTCTGAAGGAGGATGCTACCGCCGCATGACTGCCCGCATCTCGCTCGCCCTGCGCCTAACGCACCAGTTGTGTTGCTTTGATTTCTCACCTGGTTATGGCATTCCTCTGGGGCTTGTCATCAGGGCAGCTCTTCTCGGTTGCTTCCTCCCTGCTGCTTGTTGCACAACTCCTGAAGAAGCCCAGCAGCGGCTGTCTGGGCACGGGGGCAGCAGGAGAAACGGTGGGTGCGGGACCTCGACGCAGCTCTGCTCTCACCGTTTCTGCCAGTCCTTTGCTGCCCCCACAAAGCCCCTCTCCCCCTTGCCCATGGGGCTTGTGCCTTCCCAGGACTATTCCCTGCTGCAGCCAGGGGCACTTTTGTCCCCACGGGTGCCCATCTGCTCTTCCTGGCTGCTGCTTCCAAAACCTGAGGAAGAACTATCCCTGAGCAGAATGGGGGGAGAGGGCCAGCAGAGCTTGGGACAGCAATGCATCCCTGCGCATGGCCCAGCACAAGGGCTGGGGAAGTATTGGGATGGACCAGGCTTCGATCCACAGCTCTCACAACACCAACCCTTTCCAGATTGGTAGTGGGGAAGGTGCAAGAAACCCATGGTGGATATGGGGGGATGATTTCCTGTAAGGAGAGGCTGAAAGAGTTGGGGCTGTTCAGCCTGGAGAAGAGAAGGCTCCGGGGAGATCTTATTGCGGCCTTCCAGTCCCTAAAGGGGGCCTACAGGAGAGCTGGGGAAGGACTTTTCACTAGGGCATGTAGAGATAGGATGAGGGGGAATGGCTTTAAACTGGAAGAGGGCAGGTTTAGATTAAGCATTACGAAGAAGTTTTTCCCTGTGAGGGTGGTGAGGCACTGTCCCAGGTTGCCCAGAGAGGTTGTTGAGGCCCCATCCCTGGAGGTGTTCAAGGCCAGGCTGGACATGGCCTTGGGCAACCTGGTCTAGTGGGAGGTGTCCCTGCCTATGGCAGGGGGGTTGCAAATGGATGATCTTCAAGGTCTTTTCCCACCTATACTATTCTACGATTCTATGATTTACCCTCATATGTGTCTTTGGTAAATAGAAATGAGCCTAAGGTGATCACAGGCATAATATCCCAACTGTTTATGGCTGTTAGCTACTATCAGGATGCATATTCCTGTTATTTGTCTCAATCTCCTGTTCTTGCTATGGCCTTGCCCAGGGTCTTATCCCGGAGTTTGCTGTAGTTAATAATATACATCTAAGGATGCTCGTCTGTGCTGTGCTGTGCCCTGGGGGAGCAGTGAGATGGGGGACAGGTCTTATAAGCATAGGATACCCCAGGAAGACCCTCAGTGTCACCAGCTGGCAGCCCCCCAGTTTATATGCCGTGGAGGTGGAGCGTCACACAGCTCATTTGGGCTCTAGCAGGGTTTGCCCACAGACCTGCAGCGTGGCCAGAGCCTTGGCTGGCAGCAGCAGGGACCCAACAGCAAGAGGCAGACTTGTGGTTCAGACCGCTGGTCCTGCCTTTTGATGCTCCTACCCTGAAGCCTGTGGCGAAGGCTGGTCTGGCACCACCAGGTTGGCTGCAAGCTGTACCAGCACCACATCGTCCCCACAGCACGGGTTTATCCCCTTCCCACTGATGCTCCTGGAGCACAGCCTGGCACTCGGCTGTGTGTCTTGGAATGACTCTCCCAGATGGTGTGTCAAGCTTCAGCAGGAGCATCAAACACTTGCTGGTGGGTACTAAAGCCACGGGTGCAGTCCAGGACACTGGAGAGCCCTTGCAGGGCATTTCCCTCCTCTGTGCATTCAGTACCTGAATAACTCCAGCATGGTCCCACTGTGGGTCTGCACTTCCCCTCCTGTAGCTGCCAACACCTCTGTCCTGGCTGGTGTCTGGTATCCCAGCAAAGTTCTCCTGCATCCCGATGCTCGACCCTTATCTCCCCCCGCAGCCCCCAGCCTGGCTGTCATCCCCTGCTCGCTGCACGCCAGGACCTGAGTGCATGGCTGTATCCGGGTTGGGGGAGAGGGTCTCTGCAGCCCAGACGCCCGTGATGGCTCTGTGCAATCCCAGAGGGGCTGGGGTGGGAGTACAGGACCCATGGTGGGGCTGGGGGAGTCAGAGGACGCTGCATGCAGTGAGGGTAATGTGTGCGTGTGTGTGTCTGCGTGTGGGACACGCGTCGAAGGTCTATTTGTGGGGGGGTGTATCCACGTACAGCAGAAAGTCTGAAGGTGCCCGTTGGTGTCTGGGAGCTGTGTGTGTATGAGATGTAGTTCCCATATGTCTGTGTCAGTGTGTGTGTAAGAATATGCCTACGTAGCTCGTGTCCTTGCGTGCAGCGTGCCTGTGTCCTACCCTCTACGTGTCCAGGGTGTATCTGTCAGCGCGGCGTGCTGGCTCTGCTGTGTGTACGTCGTGGGTGCGCGTCTGTGTGTCTGCGTGTGTGCAAGGTACTGGATAAAAGGGGAAATGGCTGGAAAAGCTATCCCCACTCCCATTTTAATCAGAGAAATGAAGCAGCTGTTGGAGTGAATAGACCCTGCACTAAAGCAGACGTCTTAATATCTTTTGCAGAGGAGGTGCATTGTGATTCATTCTGTGCATCTCTATTACTCAGCTTTTGATAGGGGCTTACTTGTCTCAAGTGCTTTTCATTATTGCCCTAATGCTATCTATTAACATACTGGATGGAGGCTCTTTTCTCATCTGGAGCATGCATCACTGTGCTTTTAAAGATTATGGGGCTTGCAAATACATAACACTTTACTGCCTCCCTGACATAATTCACTGGAAAAAGAAATACATGTAAATAGATAGGTAAATAGATAACCTAGTTGGGGGGCTATGGGAGACAGAGAGGCAGACAGACAGACAGACCCCGGTAGAGAGCTCAGCACACAGTTAGTTCATTTGTAATAAATGAGAAAAGAGCTGCTCTCAGTGTTTATTTAAAAATTCTTGGCCACCGTTTGGTCTCACTTGGAAAATCCTTGTTTCCTAGTTCCCAGCCTCCGACCTTCAGGCTGCGGGATGGGTCACCCATCAGAGATGGGGGGCTGCCAACTGGGAAAGGTTTCTGTGCCCATGAATGGGGGCATCACGGGGAGACGGGGAAGAGGAGAGGACTGAGATGGGGAGATGGGTAAGAGCACGTTGTGGAACTGTGTCCTGCAGATGGAGACCCCAGCAAAGCCCACAGGACGTGCGGGTGACCAGCGACCTTAGCATGGACCAGAGCCACGGCCGCTCTCTGCTTTGGAGAAGACCTCCTCAGCAACCCCATTTCATCTTAGCCGGGCCAATTAACCACTTTAAAGACTGGTGAGGCATTTAAACACTCCAATGCGACTTATGTAGGCAGTCTTCTTCAGGGGAAGATTACAGGTGTGGTTTTCTGGGTCAGTGCTATTACACAGTTGTCAATCACTGCTCTGTTGCACGATGTATGACGGCTGGATTTCCTGACAAGCACAATACCGAGACGGACCAGGAGAGACCCAGAGCTGAGATCAGGCAGTGGGATTTTTCCGTCCTCTTTTTTAGTTCAGCAGATGACTCTGCCTCAACACTAAAACTTTTTGCAAGAAAGGAATAAATTGGAATTATAATTTAACAACAGCTCAAGTGCTTCTTTCCTCAGCTCAGGATGACTTTTTGTTTCAAATTTTGTCAAACTGTGGTAAGAAATGCAATGGCACGAGAGCAAAATCAAACAGACTGAGATTGGCAGAACTGAATGGTTCAGCTGATAGCATGCATTTTCCTTCTTTCTTAATTTCTAATATTTTAGAAACCCATTTCCCTGCCCTGTGCCTATATTACAGACACCTCTAACCTGTGAACAGCACGGACCCCATACCCTCCGGTCGGTTCCCCAAAACCTGGGGGCACTGACTGGCAGTTGATGGTCGCATTGACCCTCCCCAGCAAAGCAGTCCGGGCAGGGCACGTTCCCCCCAGCACAGGTATGTCAGCGTATTTAGGGCAGGATACCTTGGGGCACAGTTTTCATGTCCTATGGACGTGGTGGCCCTGGAGACAGCCTGGCACTCTCCCCTCTCACCAGCTGGCTCTCCCAGCAGCGTCAGGGCTACTGGTTTAAGGACGGGCTCAGCTGCTGGGTGCTGAGCAGCAAGAGGCTAAATGCAGGTCTTCAGCTGGCCAGAGGGACCCACAGCCCCAGGAGCCTCCAACTCGGGGTCTGTGGTGGCCCCACAGTGCCAGGGGGATGAGCAGGAGCCCGCTGTGGTGCTGCTAGGAGATGTCAGGAGGACATCCTATGGTGTCCCTCCAGACTAGGGCTGCACATGTGCTTTGCACGTGTCTATCCCAGCTCAACGTCGGGGCTGTCTCCTGCCATCACACCAAACCAAAGGCAGCTTTCATGTGGGGGAGGTATCTAGTACCCCACAT
This sequence comes from Anarhynchus alexandrinus, assembly GCA_008711295.1. Classification (NCBI taxonomy): domain Eukaryota; kingdom Metazoa; phylum Chordata; class Aves; order Charadriiformes; family Charadriidae; genus Anarhynchus; species Anarhynchus alexandrinus. The sequence goes on along the minus strand of VUYV01001010.1, from coordinate 19,909 downwards.
TTGTCATCCTCTGGTCTAAACAAAATGGGGGGGACCTCAGCCTCCCCTGCTGGGCAGGACCCCCTGTTGGTAGGACGCGCAGATGGCTGGGGTTAGTCCTGGCAGTAAGGCATGAGATGGGGAGGAAGCGGGGGGGGGTATCCTGAGCTGACACGGGTCCCCATTCCCCATGCTGGTTCAGGCAGAGGGTTAGAGAGAGCCATCCCGTGCTGCCACCACCCCTGCTCTGAAGTCTGGTGGCTCTTCCCTCCTCCAGCCTCACGCAGCGCCTGGCCTCGGGGCTGCCAGCGTCCTCTGGGGAGCGCTTGACAGCAGCACCCAGAGGTGTGTTTCTCTGGGTACTCCCAACCTGTGAACGCAGCTTCACTCTGTTCAATAAATAACCTACAGGATACATTACAACCTTTTATAAACCAGGACTGATGCTGGCTCCTAGCTATGGTTAATCATATAAACTTGCCTAATTTTATTCTATCAGCCATCTTGTTGCTACATGCCAGATGCTTGCCTTAAATGAATAGTGTTGGAACAGCCAAGCATCAAGTTAACAGAATACCAGCAAACATTCCCGACAGCATGAGCAGTCTATAAAACCTGGCACTAAACTGTATTAGAGGGAGAGATAAGCTCTCAGAGAGGAGCTGGGAAGATGGCAGGCTTGTTTTTTTTCCAAATGGCTTCATGTAGCATGCGGTGCAGGTGTCGTAGGAGAAATCCATCCAGCTATGGAAGTATCTCTCTATCTAAGCCCAGCTATGCTATGAATCTTCTAATGGGATTAAGGCTTAATGTCCTAAATAGAATATGAAATAGTGCTTCCTCTCGCAGATCTGCCAGCTGTCTTGCAAACAGGGCAGAGAAACTTCCACTTTTTGCAGATCGAATCAGTCACTCTCTGAATTGATGGCGAGAGCCTCATCAACAAGATATAATGTTTTAATGATGTTGTGACACGACCTGACACGCAGTGTCATTTGATGGATTCTCTCATGTCACGGTGTATTTCTGACACAGAAAAATGTAACCTCTCTCCCCCCTTCCAAAAAAAAAAAAAAAAAGAATGGGGAGGAAAAGAAATGTTCATTTCTCCAGTGCCTAAAATGGTTGGGTCTTTTGTGGCTCATGGTGCTCGGTGGTGCCCCGCTTCAGCTCCGCAATTGCCTTGTGCTGGAGAAGATGAATTTCCACCGTGCCTTTCTGTATCTGCTTTTCACCTCTGCATGGCACATTATCACTTGCTAATAACATGGAACAAATAGCATGGCATTAATAACCGGCAGAAATCATTTCACCCCTATTTTCAGCTGTGAATCCTCTTCAAGTCACTCTGGACATTTTGAATTGTTTTTTCTCTCCCACGATTCCCCACCAGCCTGCTTGAATGCTCCCAGGTCTATAGTTGCTTCCCCCTGGTTGGGTGCAAGGGCTCAATATTGGGAGGTCAGACCGGGTCTGCTGGGCTGGTTGCAGATGTTTATGGCACAGGGTGTGTTTGCCTGGGAGATGCAGCTCTCCTTATCCCAGCAGCACCACCAGCTACTGTCTTCTGGGGTAACTGTTTCTGTGTGTCCCAAAAGGAAGTGAAACACCTACCCAGCACCCAGATGAATAAAGAGAGTGGGGATCTTGTCCCTGAAAGGATGCTGAGAGTTGACCGAGATTCGTGCACACCCTTGGTGTCAGGGCTGGGTGCTCTGATGCTGCTGCCCGGCAGAAGGTAGAGATGCTGATGTCTCCTGTGGGTGAGGGACACCAGGGAATGCCAAAGCCTGTGTTGGGAGGAGCTCTGTGTACCCATCAGCACCGAGGAGCTGTGCAGCATCAGAGAAAGGGCTCAATGCATAGAAAGAAGGGACACTTGCTGACCCCAGCCTTGCAGCAGATTTCCACGGGCTTCTTGGCGCCTGGGTGCCTCTGAGGCTGGCAGAACTGGGGCCTGGCATCTTGGGGACCTTGCCGGGAGGAGAGGCACACTCCTACTGACACCCAGGCTCGTTCATTCCCAGGCTTTGGTGGGGACCCAGGGCTGGTGGTCCCTCAGCAGCATGGCCCACCCTGCACTGTCCCAGCAACTGATCCCAGTGACCCTCAGAGAAACTTGCAATAAACCCATTAGCTTGTGAATCCTCCATGTGTGGGAGTGGTGGTGGGGTGTTTGGGGGTGCCATGACCTGTCAGCCCCAGACTCTGCTGCATGTTTGGGAAGCCCTGATGCCCCAGAGGTGCTGTGTGACCCCACTGTCCCCAGCGTTGTGTGACAGTGGAGACACAGGGGGCTGCACGGACGCTGCTGTCACAGTCAGGACCCGGGGGGATGAATGTGGGGAAAGGGAGTTCCATAGTCCTGCGCATCCCTGCCCACCCCATCCGAGGGCTCGGCCAGACCCCGTGGCTCTCCAGTGCAGGCAGCCAGCCCCAGCTGCATCCCCAGGACCTGGGGGAGGGATTTGAGCACCAAATGGGGCAGCAGCATGGATTTGCAAGGGACGCAAGGTGGTGGGGGGCATCTGTTCCCCAGGGACATGTGGGTGGGTGTCTTCCACCCATCCACACTTTTGCAGCACCCGCCGGAATGCCCTCTGCTCTCCCCTTCCTGTTCCCCAGAGCTGGCGATTGCGGTTTGGGCAGTAAATCTGAACCATCCAATCCTGTTAAATTATTTTCCAAATGACATGATTTCCCTGGTGCACATAAATGATCAATTTCATGTTTTATTCCTAGCGCTATTTTAGAAAAAAAAAAAAATCTCATTAAACTATCTTGATTAGAGAAAAGGGGCTGTCATCACTGGGTGGACAAATGGTGTGAGGGCACTCAGCTATTTCCCTGAATGCACAGACACCTGCAGAAGAGGCCTTCAAAGACCTGAAGGTTATTTGCCCATATTACAAATGAGGTGAAGGTTAGAAAAGGTGATTAAAAGCATCTGGAAACCAAAATGTGACAGAGTCTTGCAGTAACCTCCAAGCAGCTTGATTTATGACAGGCCGGTCCCACCCGTAACAAGATTATAGCTTCTCCACATCAGCCATTGTGATAAATACCAATTACCTACTTGAGTATTGCCATTCAAATTTGCCTAAGTAAGGAGCAGAATCATACATCTATGTTGATTACATATCAATGATGCGGTGGAAGCCTTTGCAACTTTTAGATCTGCTTAAGATATGCCGCCCTGATTTAGACAGCGATTTGCATACAATTTACCCATAAAGCTTTACTTTGAAAAGTATAATTACTTTTTTAATATTCTTCCTTCTGATTTGAATTTTAGAGAGGCCATATAATGAATTACTGCACTAATGAAGACAAACATGCGCTCGGGGTGTACAATGGGAGCATTGTTAAATAAACTTCCTGCATGCAACACATTTGTTGTGGTTAATCTTTAAATGGAGGCTCCGATTAATACCAACACTTTTCTTCCCATAATTATTTTCAGAGGGATGTAAATCCCCGCCAGTGCTGCTCCAACGGTTTCACCTGCAGGAGCAGGCACTGCGGGGAGGCAGGAGGGCTCCGGTCCCGCTGGCTTGACCACGTAGGGGACCTGGGCACACCTTGACCTGGCAGCCAGGCTGCAGCAGGCAGGGGTGGCTTTGGTCACACGGAATGGGGACAGCATTAGTGGCACCTGCACGGGAGCTGAGCATCAGCAGAGCTGGCCTCTGCTGCCCTGTCGTGTTTAATGCAGAGCAGCGGATCCTTGGAGATCTTCCTTCTTTGCTTTTCTTGTTCCTCCTTCCCCCTAATCTGAGGATCTCCCAAATCTGTGTTTGTATCCAGCATCGCCAGGATTTCAGATGGCTAAAACCCTCTGGGATGTAGATATGGTCCAAGGGAGTCTTGGAAGGCAAAATGGTCAGATTTGGACAGAAAGCAAAACACATCCTGGGCTGCATCCCCAGCAGCGTGGCCAGCAGGGTGAGGGGGGGGATTGTGCCCCTCTGCTGCGCTCTGGGGAGACCCCCCTGCAGTGCTGCCTCCAGCTCGGGGGGTCCCAACAGCAGAAGGACACGGAGCTGTTGGAGCGGGGCCAGAGGAGGCCCCGGAGATGCTGCGAGGGCTGGAGCCCCTCTGCTGGGAGGACAGGCTGGGAGAGTTGGGGGGGTTCAGCCTGGAGAAGAGAAGGCTGCGGGGAGACCTTAGAGCCCCTTCCAGTGCCTAAAGGGGCTCCAGGAGAGCTGGGGAGGGACTCTTTATTAGGCCCTGTTGCAACAGGACAAGGAGTAATGGTTTTAAACTAAAAGAAGGTAGATTCAGACAAGATAAGAAAGAAATTTTTTACATTGAGGGTGGTGAGCCCCTGGCACAGGTTGCCCCGAGAAGCTGTGGCTGCCCCATCCCTGGAGGTGTTCAAGGCCAGGTTGGACGGGGCTTGGAGCAACCTGGGCTGGTGGGAGGTGTCCCTGCCCATGGCAGGGGGGTGGAACTGGATGGTCTTCAAGTTCCCTTCCAACCCAAACCATTCTAGGATTCTATGAATCTATGACTAAAGAGCTTGGAGATTTCTGTTGCTGTTGGGAAACAGCAAGCAGTGGCAGACAGAAAGCCAGAAAAAGAGCTTGCTGGGAGCAGCGGGGGAATCTGTTGATGGGAGGGGAGGTCTACCAGGCCCAAAGAGGGATTCTTTCGCACTGGGACTGGTACTCTTGTCCAGGGGCACGCTCCGGAGTTTCTTTTCTAAAAACGAACCCTCATTTCCTTTGCTGTTCACATGCATGCACACGGTGATGCTGAGCAAATAACAGGGCTGGTCCCATGCTGTAGGGTGGGGGGCATGAGGTAATCTGGGGACAGTGGGGCAGAGGGTTTGAGCATGGGGGCTTGACGCTAGGACCTTTGAAATCCCAGTCCTGGACACTGTCCTGGTGTCCTCTGAGACCTTGGGCTGGTGGTTTAACCCCTTCTCATTAGCGCTCCCATTGCTGACCTCACCATTTTGCTGAGCATTAGGGTCTTCAGGTAGTTTAGAGAAGGGTTGTTCCTCCCTATGGCGTAGGAAGGGAGAAGGATTTGGGTTTCAGGTTAGTGGGTCTTGGTAGCCCGGTTTCCACACGCCTTCCCATCGACGTGACTCATCCTGTGGCCACACACACGCAAGCACACCCGGTGCACCCGTGCACAGAGCTGGGTGCTGCCTCCACCACCCAGCGGGGATGAGGCTGCCGACCTGGTGTCTGCAAAATCCTGCTGGCAAAATCCTCCAAGGGAGGAGCAGATCCCGGGAGCGGGGGCTCTGTCTGGCAGGAGGGCAAGCGGAGATCAGCTGTGCTGCCCCACGGGGTCATGGAGACATGTTCTCCCTTCCCCGCCTGACGGGCGCAGGGCACGGCTGCCAGTCAGCCCCGCTAACACCCTCTCCTCGTCTTGCTAAATGTTAATGCTGACGCTCGACAGACTTACTTAAAGAGCCTTAGCCAGTGCCTGGGAGATATTTCAAATCAAAAGGCTCTTTCCCAGATGAGTGATTTCCCAGCCAGCTGCCAGCAGCTCCCTGCTTTTGACTGGTGAGGACCTCCTGGTCCCCCCATGGAGATGCACCTTCTCTGGAGGTGCTGACCCACCCCAAAGGGCTCAGGGAAGCTGAGGGAGGAAGGGTCAGGGAGCTAGACAGTGACTCTTGGACTCAATCTGAGGGAGGGGAGACACTTTGACGAGCTCTCCTCCCGGCACAGCACCCCATTGCACCCCTGACCGGCCCTTCTGACTCAGACCAGCCCAAGTGTTGCTCCTCAGGGTACCTAGGCCTGGAGACTCATGAAGATGGAGATGCCACCTCTCTGGGCAATGTGTGTGAGTGGCTTTCCATCCATGCTCCAGAGACCAAACATGACCTCTCACTTGAACCAATATGGCTCTATCTTCTAGCCAGTGCCCCGTGGTGGAACTCCCTCACCCAGGGTGACCCCCCTGGTACCTGAGATCCTGCTGGGACAGTGTCCACACACATATAAAGTCTTCTGCTTTCTGATTGCTTCTGATTCCTTCCTCCTTTTCTTCATTTTCCTGGAAGCTCTGAGTGCAGGACAGCAGAGAGACCTGCCCCCTCGCTGCTGGTCCTCGCACATGCTGCTCCCTGGGGAACGCCGCTGCCCCTCTCTCTGCCTCCCTGCTTTGCACAGACACTTCCAGGGATGCAGGTGGCTCTGGTCTGCAGACAATTTGCGCCAGTGGTTCTCCATCTTTCTCTACTCATGGGTCCCCTGTATGGTGACATTCAGCTCCTGGTCCTGAGCTGCCCCTAACTCTCCTGTTCAGGACTGTTGGATGCAGCCAGACCCCCCAGGCTCTGTGGTCGGAAGCCTGACTCGCTGTACCTTGGGTTGATGGGTCCATTTGTCTCAGCACTTCTCCATCCAGGTTGTTACCCTGCTCTTGCTTATCCTGGGAGCTGGTGCACGTCTTTATAGCCTCCGGACCCTCCCATGGCCCGTGCTGCCAGGTCTGGCCCCAGGCTCAGCCCGCAGCCCTGCTCCTAGGTGTACTGCTTTGCATCTGAGGCTATTAAAACATATTTTGTTGGAATGGGCCCAGCGAGGGAAGCGATCCAGCTCCGTCTGACTGCCTCATTATTCACCACTCTGCCAATCTTTATGTCATCTACAAATTTTATCCGGAGAGATTCGGTATTTACTGCCAAGCTATTGATGGGATGGTGAATAGCATCTGGCCAAACGCTGACACCCCCTCGGCACTCAGATGATGCGGCCAGCCTGGGATCGTCTCATAGCTTGCGTGCTGATCTCCTCACTGACCTTCAGGATGTTGCTTAGCTCCATATCTGCAAAGGTATTTAAACACATAAAGCTCCACACCAGCGACAGTAAGCACTAAGCTTTTCATGCACCTGATTTCCCGGGATCGTGTGTGTCCTGGGTGCTGCAGCCAAGTCCACTGGGAAGCACCAATACCTCCACAGGAGCAGCTTAAGAGCCACCAGGTCCCATCTTTTCTTCCCCCAGATGAGACACAGTCCTCTCCAAATACACAGTTTTCTGTTCCTGAGAGGAAGAAAGGGCTCCGTTCCTGCCTCAAGGGAGCTTCCAGGAGACCCCCGTGAAAGAGGAGGGTGAGGTGGGCAGTGTGCTGGCCATGGGGACCAACAGCATCACACGGCAGGGCAGAGGGATGCTGGGGGAAGTTGCCACCGTGTGAGTGACAGCACAGCCGCTGCGTGTGCATCTGTGCTCGCAGCCGGCTCTGCACGGTGGGAGAGCGTTTTCTGAACACAGGTCACCCAAAGTACTGTCTTTCCCCAGCTCATCTCAATCTGTCTCCACATGGAGTCTTTCCAAGAGGCCCACAGAGGCAGCAGGAGGCTACATGAGGAGCTCACCTGTCCACTGCAGGGCCATGCTGACCTTCACCCTGGACACCACTTGCACTGTCATATGTGCATCACAGCATCACAGCATCACAGCTATTCCCCCGGCACTGGGGCTGTGCCCAGATCCCAGCAGCTCCCAGTGCCCCCGAGAGCAGTGTCCTGCAGCAGCGGCAGGGAGGTGGGCTGTGTGCCGGGGGTGTCTGTCGGGGCAATCAGCTGTCCAGAGTGCGGGGCTGGTTAACGAACGATGTGAAAGCATCAGCTCTGGGATTGCGCTGCCCTTCCCAGTCCTGCCGGAGGAGAGGAGGGGCAGAGGAGGATCTGGCCAGATGATGACCTTGCCCAGCTTGTTAACCTTCATCTCTTCCTGTAACGTACTTGGCTGCTTGAGTCTTTTTTGTAATTAAAGCGTAGTGTTGTTTAACAATTAACAGGTCCGAAGGAAGTGCTTTCCAGCATGAACTTACGTGGAGCTGCTGAAACTGTCCAAGGCTTGTTGAAGCGGGAGCTGTCCTTGAGAAGCAGAGCCAGGCCATGTCACCTCCCCAACTGCAGCCCCCACCAGCTCCTCCTGTGTCACCAGTGGCTGTGGGCCCTGGGTTGGAGGGGTTGGAGCCCGGCAGGGCAGCAAGAGTCCCTCCAATCTCTGCAAAATGTATTTGTGCCTCTGCCGGACCATTGGGATGTGGCGTGAATACGCAGCTGTGGTCTGTCAGGGAGAGACACAGCGAGAGAGAGCTGGCTGAAGCCTCTTCTGGAGGAAGCTGAAACCAGGCACGCTCCAACAGGAGATAAGGCCACAATATTCCACAGCGTGGGGACCGAGCAGCAAGCACACTGCCTGAGCAGTGCTGCATCCCCCATCCCTGCTACCTCCTGGTCCAGATCTGAGGGATGTCTGGGGAACATGTCCACCCATAAGAGGGGATCACAGCTGACGGCTGGGTGTGTGGTGGTCAGACCAGACGCTCCCATGCACACTCCCGGCCCTGTGCTTGGTTGTCTCCAGAGCAAAGCTCTTTAGAGATCTGCAGCCCCATGGCTGCCCCGTTGCCTGGTGAAGATGCAATGCCTCCAGCAATTTGGTATGGGATGCATTACCCTTCCAGGCTACCCTTCTAGTGGGAGGTGTCCCTGCCTATAGCAGGGGGGTTGGAACTCAATGATCTTCAAGGTCCTTTCCAACCTAAACCATTCTATGATTCTATGATTCTATGATTCATTACAGGAGAACCCCAGCCGTGGGGTTTGTGTGACCACGCATGGGTGTCTGCAGGTTAAATGCCTCCACAGGACGTGGCCACCCTGGGGACTTGTCCTCCACCCAGCGGAGTCCAGCTCTCCTGAGCCTGTTGGCATGTGCTCTGGGGGGGTCCTGAATTGCAGATGGCATCTGCCTCACTCTGGGGGGATGGACTCTGCTGGAGGGCACTGGGAGGCTGACCCCGATGGAGATGCTGGTGGGCAGATGCCCACCTTCAGCCAGCCAGACCCTCCTGCAGAACCTGTGGGCCGTTCCCAGCAGAAAGCTCTTGAGCAGGGTGATTTCCCAGTGCCCAGGGGTCTGCACCAAAGCCAGCCATTGCTGGAACCAGGAGAGCCAGGGAGGCTGGCGCTCTGCGCTGAGAGGACCGCTGTTTTACAGAGGGTAGAGACAAGTGCACGTGAAGAAAATCCAACGGTCCTCATGCCTCGCTGATGAGCAAGCAGAGCAGCACCAGGCCTGGGATGCTCTTCGCTGTGGTTTGTGGCACGCGTGATGTGCACGCTGATCCGTGCAGCAGCCTGAGGGAGCAGCGCGGTGAGGGTTAACCTGGGAATCATCCAGGCGGCTGCCAAGGCGCTATAGATTTTGGAGCAGTAACTCTTCGGCTGGAGAGTGAAAAGGGGACAGCTAATGAGGCTCATGAGATCTGTTAATACTTAACCTAATGCAACACCTACCGACCCTGCCGATAAATCAGAAACGAGCCCCGGCACGTCGCTCCGGTGGCCACCTGGTCTTACCATCAAAGCCCCAGCATCCGAGGGGGACCGTCCCCTCTCACCAGCACAGGGCCTGAGTTTCCCTTCCCTGCTCTCCTTTCCCAGGAGCCTGGTGGAGACCAGCATGGCCAGACCCCTGACGTTGGGACAAAATGCTTCAGAGATGTCTGGAGGGCGGCCAGAAACATCAGCTCAGGGGGATCATGGGCTCAGCCCTGGAAAGGTCATGAGCCTGTGTAAGTTCGTCCTAACGGTCTGAGGGTGGTGGGTATGGGAGGGGTGCAACTTGACATTCAGGTTTTTAAAACCTCTCTAGGAAAATGTAGCTGTGGTTTAATCAGCGCTGATTAGCCTCCGCTGCCGGAGCGGGGAGAGGCGGCTGTCCGCAGCCCTGCACACGCCGAGGGCTTGATTTCCAGCACTCGCTCTGACCCTCGAGCTGCTCGGAGAAATCCGTGCTCCTGCTTATTGCCACAGTTCATTTCTCATGCAAAAATCATGACCGAACAACAGCGGCAGAGCCCTCCTGGTGGGACCACATTACAAGGTGGTGGGTAAAGAGGTGCCCCCTACCGTGAGAAATACCGAGAGCGCTCCTCCCGGGGAGGTGTGAGACATCTAAGCTGCAAAGTTAGCCCCCAGTCCAAGCTTTTCTGATGTCTCTATAACAGCAGAAACCAAACTGAGCTTGTTAAACTACATTAGGGGTCCTTCAGTGGTAAAGGAAAGGAAGACAATTATCTGCTATCCTGTTGTGGACACATTTCTGGCCTCATGGTCTGGCGGGCACGTAGGGCTGAGGAGAGGACAGACTTTACTTGCTGGTACTGTTCCCATGACACACATCACCGTTATAGAAGGACACCTAAAAACAGGTCCCAGGAAATGCCAGAACGTGTCTGCTTCCAATGTCTTCCAATGTCTGGGTTGGGTGCTTGAGGCTGAGTGAAAATGGCAAAGCTGGATTCCTGGTCAGAAGATGTGGTACCACCTTGGCAGGGTGCCGATGGTTCCCATGGGCCTGCCTATGTCTGCTCCTTGCCATGCATCTGCATTGGACATCTCTGTTCTTGTTCTTGCTTGTGGTGCTCATGGAACAAGTTGGGATCAGTTGGTGTAACCCAAAAACTCACAGGCCTTTGGATCTGGTCTGGACACCTTCAGACATCTGAGGACTTGGCTCCAGTGAGGGTCTCTGAAATTCGCTGTGATTAGAGATGAGTGAAAAATCACATATTCGTTCAGCAAAAATGATACTAAATCTGTGTCCCTTAAAAGAAAGGTAGTGTTTCAGAATGATCTCAGTTTTAATGATCTAAACAATTCCGTTGGTTTTATCTCCTTCACCAAAAAGGCAAAATGGATAAGAAGGGAAAGAAGACAAGGAAACAGAAAAGAAAGGGACAGACAAAACCCCAGGTCTGGAAACTCCTGTGTTTTGGTAAGAGCACCAGGACATCTGGAATAAACTAGAAAAACTATTTCAGGAAAAAGACTTTGAATGGTGCGTTTCTGCCAGTCCTCATAATATCACTCCAGTGCTCCCCAGGAGGGTCTTGTGGGCAGCACCTGCCCCCGCTGACAGCTGATGGTTGGGGTTTTACTGGGTTCTGCCGTTTGTACTTCCCTGCCAACCCACTTGACTGTTCATCATCTGGGTGTGAGTCCGAGCTGATACACCACGAAGGAATTATTGAGCTGAGCCTCTGAAATCATGGACGCTCGCCTGCTGTCCTGAATGCCTTGAGAAATCCACAGTGAGCAAAATCCGAGAGAGAATTACATTTCTGCTTGATGTGTTGCCAATCACCGCCATTTCACGGAATTTGAGTCATGTTCCTCTAACAAGAAGCAATTTTCTCTGTTAAATCCAGCAGTTCTGTGCTAACCTTGGATCAAAGATGCTCTGAGACATTGTGGGTTTCTCTGGTGTTTCTATGCTCTGTTCCTGACTTTGGCTACAGAGGTCACACATTGCGGGGGGGTTATCTTTGCTGTCAATAATCTTGTCTGGCCAATGTGGGACAGCACAGGCTGTCTGATCCCAGATAGTGCACAGCTGTGGATGATGTTTAACAGTTCCAGTGCCATGAGGTAAGTTTTGAAACACAAAGTCTTGGCATTTCTTTAATCTAGTACGTTTGCGTGATCTTTTGTGCTTGGTCTTTCCTGAACTGGGGAGTCATTTTGCAGAGAGCGTTTTCTTCAAAATGATCAAATTCTGTTTTGGGATGTTGTCATGATACGTACCCCAGACACCTCTGTCTGCCGTTCCGCTTTGTCACTCTCTTTCAGGGACTCTTGAAAGGCCAGCGCTGAAGCAGCTCTCCACTAGCCACTATTTTGCATTCAGCCAGTGTTTTTTTCAATATCATGACTGCTGCATGCTGCCTAACAGGTGCTCTGGACAGTGATTTGGATGATAGCTTCCAAACAAGGAAAAACACAAATTGGCCTCCCCCCAGCATCATAAGACTAGCTCAGAAATCAGAAGATTTGAAAACAATTGCTGGAGTGCATCCTGCCTTCTCGGGATGCTTTCATCATCCCATTTGCAAGCAGTCTCTACCATCATGTGCCCTAGAAACTTGCACATTTGAAAGAGAGCCAAGACTGCTTTGCTCACATGATGCCAAGACTGGAGGCTACGTGAACATAGCATCAAACATCACAAGATGTACACTGAGATCACGAGATCTGGTCACTCTGCAAAGACTTAGGGCTTATCATTGTCTTCCCCAACCTTCGACTATCAGCAGAGCATCCCCACGGGATGGTCTCTGCCTCCCACCAGGGCATTGCCTTGAGCTTCCATCTGCTCCTTGGAGGAGCGCACAGAAGGAGGACGGCCGTGACTTTGAGCCACCAGGGATGGGTGATCCTTTGCTAATCTTCCAGGCACAAGGTGACACAAGTTTCATTTCATAGTTGTCAGGTGCCGACCCTCCTCCTGGGACTGGAGTGGCCTCCTGTCCTGGCAGGGAGGCAGGTCTCACCAGGCTCAAGGGAGACTGGCTGAAAGAGCAAGGGACCGTGACCGAGGGCCTGCCAGTACATTTCCCTGGTGGTTTTCTGTCTGTGACAAGTCAGAAAGCAAAATAAAAAGAAGGCCTGCAGTCAGCCAACCCGCTTAACTGCAGTTTTCCTCCATCAGGATCTATTTAGTTTTATTCAACTTGACATCACTCAGAGAGAAGAAGAAATTCTGGGAGCCGAAAGCCGGAGGGAGACCACACAGTGTGTGCTGGCCGTACTGGGGGATCTCGTTTCCCTTATTGCATCTGACACCAGGCAAGAGGAGCCAGGGTCTGCGGCTGTGGGTGTGAGGAGGCTTTCCAGGGACGGAGGCAGCCGCCCCCACCGCGTGCTGGCTGTGCAGACATCAGGATCCTCATTTCACTGACCTGCAGGTGCAGATCCCCAGCGCCTGGTGGACTCTGCACTGCCCTAGACCCCCAGCCCCTGGGTCTCCATCATGCGAGAGCAGGTGGCTTTGGGTAAGATGCTCCAGCTGCAATTTGGGGAGGATGAGGTTAAGCTGACACACTGGAATCCACAGCTGAATGTTGTGAGCGGAAGCACATCTGTATCACTGCTTTCCAGGAAAGCCTCTTTTTAGCCCAAATTGAGAGGGTTTAACAGTTTGTAACACAGAGAGGGAGAAGGAGAAGATCTGCTGGGACCCTCCATTCCCTATAGCACACCCCTCAGCTGGGGGATTTGTCATGCACCAACGCGTGGGGGATGTAATGGGATATGGGGCAGGGGGCTCCAGAGGGGAAGCCCTGAAGGCTGCCAGGCCATGGGAGGTGGATGGTTCGCAGCCTTTGGCCAGTGCTACACAGAGGTTGCAGTGTTCCCATCAGATGCCAGCATTTTGGGTACAGCTGCTGCCAAGCCTGACAGCAAGTCCTCCCACGGACACAGCGCTGATCCAGGAGAAGGTGCCTAACAGGGTGGGAGAAGGGATAGCACTGTCAAAATGATGTGGTAGAGCGCACATGTCAATTTAGGGCTCCATAGAAATGATGCCAGAAGCTGTTCCTTGGCCCATCCTGCCCTGCTACCAGCCATTTCTGACCATGCTGTAGCCAGGGGTTAAGCAGGTACCATGTAGGAAAAACACACTGCATCACCCAAGGACCTCTCTCTTTCCCTCGGTCTGGAGCAACAAGCAGCAGGACGCTGAGGCTGTGCGTCTCAGCACGACTCCGCAGGACAACCAGCTGGCTGAAGACATCTGTCTGCATTGCTGATGCCAAGCTATCCCAGACAGGACGGTCCTGGGGGAGCTCATCACACCTCTGGCAGAAGCACAGACCTGTAACATAAATTGCTTTCTCAGATCAGTTTCTCCAGGTATTCCCATCCTCGCTTAGGTGAAGTCTGCAACTTTCCCAGGCTGCACCTTCCCAGAGGGGCATCGAGGACCCTGAGCTTGAGCTGACTCTCCAAGAGCTGGAAGAGCCCCTGGACCTGCCCATATGGGCCGTTCAGAGCTCCTTCCCTGCCGGCTGCACAGACCCCATTTGCCCAGCTCTCCTCGCTGAGCAGTTTAGTTACAGCAGCATCACCCCTGGCCAACTCTGCGATGTGATCTTGCACCCTCCAGCACCCAAAACACTGCTGCATCGACCGCCTGCCTGGCTGGTGCTCTCCCTGCATCACGCCTCTCTTCTCCTGGCTTCCCTTTTACTAGCACATCAAGCCTGACTACTTATCTCCATTGTCAAAGTCATCCCATTCTGTCCCTCTCTGTATTTCACTGGAGGACCTTCTCCGTGTTTGCACCACATGGAGCACAAAGTGCATCTTACCCCCACCGAGACCTCTTGCAGAAGCACAGTGGCACAACCAGACATCCTGGTGCTCCATCTGCGCATGGCATCCCCCAGGACACCACCTCCTCATCTGTCCTGCTCCAGGGACTGCCCACCCTTGGTGCAGGACGGTGCAGGACCAGGGAGGGCTCAGAGAAGAGCAGTAGGAAGGAGCGGAGGTGTGCAAGGCCTGGCTGACTGGGAGAGACTGAGTGGCTCAGCCTATTTAGTTTACCAAGGGAAGGTTAAGAGGCAACTTGATCACAGTCTATAAATACTTACGGAGGGAGGAGATTTCTGATAATGGAGGGTTTTTTAATCTAGCAGATAAAAAATGTAATGAGATTCAATGGCTGGAAGCTGAAGCTAGAAAAACCTAAATTGGAAATAAGATGCATCTTTTAAACAGGGAGTATAATTAACCATTGGAGCAATTTGCCAAAAGATGTGGCGGATTCTCCATCATTTGTGGTCTTTAAATCAAGACTTTCTAAAAGAGATGCTCTCCCTCAGCCACAAGTCACTGGGTTCAACGGTGACATTGCTGGGGGAGAAGAACAGTGCCCTGTGCTGCAGGGGTCACAGGGGGTGCCCTCGGTGCGCTGCGGTGACCCCCAAAATCCCCACTGCCTTCTCAGGCTGGATTCTCCATCGCCTCACAGCCCATGTGCTCATTTGCACAAGGGCAGCTAATTGCCAGATAAGAATGAGAGTGTGTCACTTCTTCCCGCCCTGAGCTGAGGGACAGACACAGCGAGGAGACGGAGCTCGTGCCTCTCGTGCGTCTCCCATTTGCCCAACTCGTGGATGTGCGGTGTGGCTGAGACCGGGAGAACTCGAGGCACACGTGGAGAGGAGATCCAGAGCCGGGCGGTTCCCACAGCCCTTCTGGTCCTCCCTCTGCCGAGGAGGTGCCAGAGATGGGGGCAGGAGGGCACCATCCCCGCTCAGCCTCGACTCCCTTGCAGAAGGCTGCGTGCATCCACCCACCCCATCGCCTGCCCCCTCCCTGCAAGGCAAACCCACGGGCACCCCACGGGCTCTCCATGCCGCAGCCCCGTGGGTCCCGGCCTCAGTGCCTGGTGCTCAGGGCGGCTGCTCCCGGGAGCCCGGCAGCCACGCACAGCCCCTCGTTGGTGCTGTTACTTCCCTGCTTCTTTTTTTTTTTCCCCTTGGTTTCTTTCTTGATATTTTTTCCTNATCTTTGACTGGGGAAGCAGGACTCGTTGATAGCAGCGATTCCCAGATGAGACTTAAGGAGATGTCTCACACTGATCTGTTTCTAACCATGTACTTAAGACCCAAGGTGTATGCTGAAGTAATTATCAGAGGTAGGCTGCCCGTGGTGAGAGCTTTGTGCTGTTTGCTCAGGGATGGAGAATGGTTTACGATGTGGGGCCAAGGCGCCCGGCACAGCCCCGGGGCTGGCTGCCCCGCACACCTCCCCGGCACAGCGCTGGGAGGAGAGAAAATAGCCCTAATGGGAAAAGGCAGTTGGGAAATGGGCAAGTTCGAGACTAAGGATGGGAGATAAAAATACCCACCCGCTGCGGGGCCGGGGGTCGGGTCCCCCCGTGATGCCAGTGCCTGCCTGCTGCCTGGGAGCCATGGACAGCCCATCCTGCCCCAGCATGGGGCTGTGACGGGGGCAGGAGGGGTCTTGGGATCCCGTTGGCAGCTTAGGGGAGAGGGAAACCAAGGTCCAGCTCCAGGCCCAGCCCCATCTCTGATGACATCTGCCGTGTCCGGGGCAGGGAGGGGGACCCAGCACCTGCCATGGGGCTCTGAACCCCTCTCCTTGAAGCTCCTGGGGCTTCTCTGGTGACAAGGAGGGGGTCTGTCCTCTGCCCGCTCCCCTGCCCCAGAGGGATTTTGTGCCTGCATCACACACCTGTACCCTCACCCCGAGCAGCATGGGCAACCGTGTTGTGCAGGGTGGAAGCCTCCAGAGGTGCCTGAGATACTTCTCTGGTGGCTGAGTTTCCCAGGACCCTGGCACTGCTCTAGGCTGTGGTTTGTGCCCCACGGGCTGGGGGCATGCAACTCTCCAATGAGCCCCGTGGGCTGGACTCACCCTTCTCCCCCTCTCAGTGTGACCTTCCTTTCTTTCTTAGCATCTTCATCCTCTTCATCAGTGCTAAGGAGTAGGACTGGCAGCTGATCATTCCTTGAGGAGTCCCATCTCTTCATCTGCTTCCCAGAGGCTGACTGGGATTTCTCTAGTGCATCTGTCATTCCCAGTGATGGACCTGGGGCAGAAATGTGGCTTTATAGACTGTGTGTCCAGCACAGGGTGAAGACCCAGTGTGTTACACACCAGAGCACAGCCACCCTGAGCTACTCTGCCTAGATACAGGGTCATCTCTGCTCTTGGTGGAGGGAGACAAAAATCCCTACCGTGTGCTGTGCTGGGCAAACGCTAGCCAGAAAGACATGCCCTGAGTGGCTTCAAATGGGAGATAACAGGAGAGATTGGGGATGGGCAAGTACAAGGCATCTGCATGTGGCCATGGTGTCTGCACACCAGCAGCCTCACAGGGTTTGGACATGCTCCCATGTTTGCTTTTCCCCAAGACATTTCTGGCAGGACCCCCAGCCCTCGTGTAGGTGTGGGAGGTGTGTGGTGTGAGTATTCGGTGGCTCCTGCAATGTCCCCCTGTCCCTCCCTAGCACCCTGCATGGAAGGATGATGTGGGAATGGGTTGGCATGAAGGACTGGCAGAGAAACGTCTTTTCTGCTGCACCACGGAGACAGAAGCCCCTCTTGGGTGATCTCTGCTCATGTCTGGCATGTGATACTCTCACTACACAGGGAGCAGGGGCACCCAAGTCCAGCCCATGGGTTGGATGCCCAGCGTTAGGTTGCATGCATATCCCACCTACCACTGGAGCAGAGGTTTGGGCTCATCCTGGCACTATGAACATGGATCTTGGCCACTGTGTGCACAATAATGTCCTGAATTGCTGGGGACAATGACAACTTGGGCCCAGCAAGGAAGCACGTGGCACTGGCTCTTGGCAAGTTATATTTAATGGGCCAGCTCTGAGAGAGGAAGAAAGTGCTGCGGGCCATGGGGCAGGGCCCGTGATTCACTGAGTTTGAAGACAGAAGAAACCATTGGGCCACTTAGATCTGGTGGTTTCAGCTTTTTCTAGTGTGAGCCATCACCGGGCAGGTTCTGTCCAGGTAATTTAAGCCCCGTTGGCAGGCTGTGGCTCTTTTTCATTGTCTTTGAGGACCTTTCTGGCTGGTCCTGTGGCGTTTACCAACATAGGCTAGAAACTGCGAGATCTGGTCTCTACCACCTCCCAGATGAGAGGGTTCCCTACACTGATTTGCAGTTTGAGCCCAAAGCTTGTAGCTGAAATGTCTTTGCAGCAGCATCAAGGGATAGATCCCCATCCTTCTGTAGTTAAACTCCCTTGTACCGAAACACGTGCTTTGTTTCCAGCAAAAATGGTTCTAGCTGGGTGTCTAACCTGCTATGGGCTGTGCCTCTGTAGAACAAAGAGCTCAACCAGACCTGGGATTTAATCCCCTTCCAGTTTACAGTGTGTTTATCCTTCCTGTTGAGTTGTGCTTCCCAAGTCTCCCCCCACAAGGTGTTTTTTCCAGCCCTTGTATAATTTCTGTGGGTCTTTCCTCAGCATCTGCAAGACTTCCTCAACCTCTAGAAAATCCAGACACCAAAACCACATCCAGCATTCCAGTATGTGCCTCAGCAACACTTTTTTGTGGGGTGTATAATTAGACAGTGAAACTCATTTCCACACTACGTCATGAAGACCAAAAATGTAAATGTCTGGAAAGTCAGGTTAGACAAATTCCTGGACGATAGGGCCACCAATGACTGCCACAGGACCTGCTGGACTGACCCAAATGCCGCGTGCAGCTCTGAGAGTCCCTGAATCATTACTGACTGTCAGAAGCCAGGAAAAATATCATGGGAAAGGATGGCTCAGTGCTGACCTTGCATCTCTGAGCATCTGCTGCTGACCTGGTTGGAGATGGCCTAGGGGTTCAATGGAAAATTGAATCTCCTGGTTGGAGATGGCTCAGAGACTTCATATGGTCAAACACCAGCTTCTCCCGTGCAGGTGAGTCTCTTGGGCTACTCACCGCAGGCTCCTCTGCGGATATTGGAGACAAAAGGGCATTTCCAGGACATGAATTAGCTTGTCCTGAGCTACTCATGTGCAACAGGGCAGACAAGTCATCCCCTTGCTGCTGACCTGCAGGTGTGGGAGACATGAGCCCCAAGGAAACACCATCCTGAACCACCTTGGTGCCCTGCTGCCTCCCAGAAAGGAGGATGGTGACCTTGGCTACACCACCACTGCAGGGCCCGTGGTCAGCCCTGCAAGGTCCCATTGCAAATGGAAAGCACCAAGGTAGGCATGGCTCCCCATCACCTTCTCCTCTCTTGATTCCTCAATACCATCATCGTGCATGAGATGAACACAAGCTACCTCCAGACTGTTGGGGAAAAACAGCAGCCAAGCTGGTACTGTGTATATGGACCTCCTCCGGACCTCCATGGTGTGGACGTTCTCCAGAGAGATTTTCCAGTTGTTTCTAGAGTCTGGAGCCACCAAATACAGCATTGAGCCCCTGTTTGAAGGCACCTTGTGGAGGCATAATGGGTAACTAGAGGAGACAGACATCCACAAAGGCAGTTCAGCCCCTCAGACACCAGTTTCAGTGACTAACTCACCACAGCTGTGTGTCTCTCCAGCAACTGCTGAACCTCGTCTGTGCTCTTCTGATGCATACGGGGGACAGGCAGAGTCTGAGCTCTGGACCTGCCCAATATGATGTACCTCATTTCTCTGGTCACAAAATGATTTAGTGTCAACACTGGCAGGCTGCAGAAACCCTCAGCCAGCTCTTTTCAGGCTCTTGACATCTGAAATTAGACTGATTATTGAGATTACTATTATTTTTAGGGTGATTTGAAAATGTTTGTCCCATGTAGATGTTGTTTGACATTCTCCTTAGATACAAAGAGGCTGAAGAGCACTTCATTGTCCTTGTGTGTTGCAAGTGTTTCCTTCCAAATATACAGAACAGAAATACTCATTGATCACGTCTGCCTCTCCTCCCTTGTTATGAGCAATTTTACCATCTCTACGTAGTAGCACCCTTTGCCATTACGGGGGTTTATTTTATTCCTAATATACTTCTAAAACCTCTTCACCTTGCCAGCCCAAGAGCTTGTCCCAATACTTTTGCCACTTGTGGCTGGAGGACTGTCACACTCTGGCCAGGGGAGCAGATGTGGAGAGGTGCGAGTGTTCGGGGAGAGGGGTGAGAGGATGGGATGAGTGCCAGAAGGGTATGGGAAAGATCAGAGCCACGACCATACTTCTGAGCTCCTCCTGGAGGGCACGTGAGTCAGCTGTGGTGTGAGTGTTGTAAAACCCCAAGCTGGCTCTGGTGGCACTGGCAGACCAAACGCAGAGAGGATGCTGGTGACTGGCAAGCTGGGGGGACTCGGGGCTGCACTGGCGTGGTCACCCACCCAGTTTCTGCCAAGGATGTCTCAGGGCAGCAGGGTGCTGCAGGGCAGGGTTTCATCACTGCTGCTCAGGGGGCACAGCTGAAGCATCCCTACGTCACAGCTCCTGTCACCCTTCTCATTCTCCCTTGGCGGCACCACCAAGCTGGGGGTTCCCGTTTGGCTACCAGATTGGAGGGCAGGGAAACACCATCTCTCTCCAGCACATAGTCTGTCCCCTCTTTGGGATATATAGAATCATAGAATCATCTAGG
>VUYV01001009.1:11025-45903 GCA_008711295.1 Anarhynchus alexandrinus | reverse complement strand
AAAAAAAAAAAAAAAAAAAAGAGAGACTAACTTTACATCAACAACATAATTTTCTTAAGGATAAAGGGAGTAAAAACCTAATAAATATTTGTAAGCCACACGCTAATGCTCGCTCATCTGCTAAGTCCCATCTCCCCTTGTAAAAATGTTTTCATGTCACTGCTAAGAGGCAAACCCACAATGTTATCTGCAATCTTGTTTAAGAAACAGGAAGCTTCCCCAAAAAGTATGACTTGAAAAAGCCCACATAAACCACCTGCTTTCATAAATGGTGCTTACTTACGCTCATGTATTCAATACAGCTCACTTTGCATTACAGAAATCAATCATATTTCACATAGGTGTCATATTGTAAAGTACAGCTGAATAAAGAACATACTTTTGAGCATCTGATTTATTGCAGATGTACATCTACTTCTAGGAAGCTTTGCCTCTAGTAACACTCCAAAGAAAATAACAGTAATTTATTTAAATGACTAAACATTACCATGACATCTAAATAGAGGCAAATACTAGGTTGGCTATTGCATAGTTTTTAATTACATTTAAAATTTTGCAGTACATGTCTATGATCAACATTACAGGTTATCAGATGGAATTCTGAACAAAAAAATGGAAGGAAATTATTGTATTTTTACTGCTACGAGGAATGTTAAAAAGGTTTTACTAGTCTCATGACTTTCAGACAAACTCAAAGCTGTGCTACGCTTAATCCATTTTTGTACCTACGGTAAAGTCACATTTAAGTTCTAGAGTATTTTCATTAGTTAAACATTCAATAGCAGACTGCTAGCACACACAGAGTTTTTTACTACAATCTGCTGACAGTCATCTTTAAATAGGCTTCAAAGGCTTTACAAAAATCCTTACTGATGTCTCTGACATCAGTCTTCTATTAAACTCGCTCTTTCAATTTCCCAGCTGACCGGGAGATTTAACTTGCCATTTTGTCTATCACTAGTAACAACTGCAAGACCCTCCCTGCTCCAAACCAAACCAAACCAAACCAAACCAAACCAAACCCATACCCCCAGCTACTCGAACAAGTGCTTTTTAAAGCAATTGCCAACTCTAGACAAAAGTAAAACTTCAGGTACCAAAGCAATTCTTAAGATATTCCCCAATATTTATGCTTCAACATTTACTGCATGTTTTACTTAGTCCTAAGGAAGTCTTTAATAAACAATGTTAAATTCACTGTTGACTGTGAATTTCCAATGCCTGAGTATACTATACTACAGCACAGGACATAGAAGTGTATGCAAACAGTCATTGACTGTTTCAAATAAAGGACTGTAAATGCAACTTTATTTTTGTTTGGAAGTGAGAGACAGAATAAAAAAAGCAGTCATTTAGTGTGTACTTCAGCAATTTTTTCCCTTGATATTTCACAATATTTGATAATTTGATTCCCTTCACTGGTATTTTCAGTGACAGGAGCTTACGAAGTCTTAATAAAACAGTTTCAAATGGGAAAAAAAAAAAAAAAAACAGAACAAGACAAAACTAACAAATCCTTACCTTCCCATATTTGCTGAACAGATTCTTCAAATCTGTAGCTCTGGTAGTGGAAGCCAGTCCGCTCACCCAAAAGTTTCTACCAGAACTGCTAGCAGTGCGACCTATTTAGGAAAACAAACAAACAAAAGCAAAACACACCCAAAATCCTAATTATCTCAACAACTACTTCTGAATTAAAAAGGAGCAGTTCCACAAATCTTTCATTTTTTAAAATCATAGAGCAAATTAAATGCAATGCATAACATTCTCCCCCCGATTCACATTCCTGAAGGCAAGTAGTATTACAAGTCCAAGAAGTTTACAATGGAACTACAAGCTTTAATACACATAACAGGAGTATGTTATGTCACTCTTTAAGAAAGAAACAGGACTAGGGCATCTCTGAAGTAATGGTGGCTCTTCAGAACGTGCCTGGATATAATCGAGTAACTCTGCACTTGCAGGAAAAGACATAAGACCTGCTAAAGTTGTGGGAACTGTGTTAGTACCCACGTATGCTCATGTCTTGCCCTCCTTATCTCCCCAACTCAAAAGGTATAATGATGGGACGCAGATTAACTGTACCTCTCAAGGAAAGACATTCACCATAAAGAAAGCAAAAAAATTTCTCTCCTATTTCTGCCCACAGATTCCACAGTTGGGTTATGAAGCCTGTGACTTCTTCAGAAAAGACCTAGCTTTTTTTAACTATGCAAGAACTACAGAACACCCATCCAATCTCACACCTCAACCAGAAAGATAATTTTATAAATGCTTATGTCCTTGTAAAGTTTGAAAACCCAACATCTAGCAATTAAAAAACATTCAAGCTGAACTCCAAGTTTTAGTGTTTGCATTTCAGCATGAAGCACATACTGCAGGGATACTGTATCCAGTCTCCTTTGAAATGCCTTTACTGTCCTATCAGTCTTGGTAGTGTTCAGTTCCACAGGCTTCAATCAATAGAGTGAACCAGGTTTCAGCCCAGCTACCTGCCTCCAAACCATCTGCCTTTTTTTTTGGGGGGGTGATAGATGGAATTTTTCAGAACTGCTTTCATTGAGGGGAAACATCTCTTGCAGAACCTTTCTAAAATGCTATTTCATTCAGATGTCTTTCCATCTTTTAACTCATGATAATTTTGGTCATTGTCTCAAACACGAGCTTCACACTGAGAACATTTTTGTTAATATTTACAGAAGTTTCCTAGAGAAGCATGCAATCATTTGTGCCAATCTCTTAAAAAAAAAAAAAAAAAAAGAAAAAAAAAAAGAGATCTTCTGCATAGACTGAGTCTACACATGTCATCTTTTAGTCTCAAGAACTGCACGGACAAATGCATGTCATGCACGCAAACGCATGGGAGAGAAATTGTCTTGATGTTTCAAAAAGCTGAACCGTAAGCTTTGATGCCTTTACTTTTACACATACTTCCTCTAGAATTTTAAAATGGCCACCTGCAGTTACACTGGCACCAGCATCCAGGAGAAAGAGAAAAATGAGCTCTTTCTTCTATTTTACTGTCGATTTTTTTGATTATTTAAACTACGTTGATGTCCCTTTTGAATAAGCTTTGCTCGGTCTTAACATCTCCAGTTTTTGCCCTCCTATAAGACTTAAAGAGGTGCTCCTGCAATGGTACTGCACTTCCAAGACAAAGAAAGACTAGGACTATAAAATCTCTAACTTAGAAACCAGAACGATATAGGTATTAGCAGCCTCAACACTGAAGACATCTTTCAGATATGTGTAAATTGACTGCCAAGTCCACCAGACTTATGAGCTCATAAATTTATTTTTCTACACTCTTATTAATACAGCTCTCAATGAATGCACGGAACATGCACTCTTCATCCTAAATAAAATCCTTTCATACAGGTGTGGAAATAGCAACATATGAGTCAGAACTGACTTGTAGATATATAGTTATGTACCTTTCTTCTGGCTCAACCGCTTTGCTCTGCATGCGGAGCAAGTTACATAACCAAGCAGCTACCTCTCTCCAGTGCCATTTACTAAGCCAGAAAATTATTTAAACAAATGTTATGGAATACAGCACATCCTTTGGAGGAAGGTACGCAGGAGCAAGGTTGTTATCAGACACCCAAGTTCCTGAAGGCTGTTTTAAATGCAAACCTCAAGAAGTTTTCCCAGTCCACAAAAAAATACACTCAAGTCCTTGGGTAAATGACACCATGCACAAAATGTTCCTTTAAATATTCTGAAATAAGAAAACACAAGATTGCAGACTGTAAGCAAGAGGCAAACAGACCCTAATGGAGCTGAGGATGAGGTCCAGTAGCTTGCATAGGCAGGTATAACCCCGGATCTTGGAAAAAGCAGCTGATAATGACTTCAGTATGTGTTTTAAAACCCAATTAAACCCAAACAAATTATTCCTCTCCAGTCGGTAGACAGAACTCATGATGAGTTTCTTGCCCATTACAGGAATTGCTGGAACTTCCACGCTTACAGTGCTGAACTACCTGCCTGCAGTATGTAAGAAGAACATGAACAGTCAGTTCTACATTTTCTGCCCTGGTCCAGTAGGACAGAATAGAGAGGTGGGGTGAGCTGCAAAGACTGAGCAGCCTGATGTATTAAAAGGAACAAGTATGATGAAAAGAAGGAACAGGCACCTGACACCACTGATCAAGAAATTTTCGTCTTGCTTATGACACAGATTTGCACCATAAACAGAAACATAGAATGGTTTAGGTTGGAAGAGACCTTGAAGACCATCTAGTTCCAACCCCCTTGTCACGGGTAGGGACACCTCCCGCTAGACTCAAGTCCAGCTTGGCCTTGAACACCTCCGGGGATGGAGCTTCCACAACTTCTCTGGGCACCCTGTTCCAGTGCCTCACCACCCTCAGAGTGAAAAATTTCTTCCTAATACCTAATCTAAATCTACCCTCTTCCAGTTTAAAGTCATTCCCCCTCATCCTATCACTACATGCCCAGTCCCTCCACGGCTTTCCTGTAGGCCCCCTTTAGGTACTGGAAGGCCGCTATAAGGTCTCCCCAGAGCCTTCTCTTCTCCAGGCTGAACAACCCCAACTCTCTCAGCCTGTCAAATAGGATCTGCATGGACAAAGATTTAATAATGTCAATCAAATTTGAAGATAACTGTAGCATTTAAATACGTGACTACTAGATTCCAAATTATTTCAGCAAAATAGAAGACGATATAAGAATCACAAGCATATAGTAAAGCAAACACAATCGTGAAAGGCTCTTGACTCACTAACAGCTGTTGGTAAGCATCTTCAGTGCCATGAAGGACACATTTGCCACGTATTAGTGTCTACCTTTGAAGAACAAGATACAAACAAAAGGGTGCGATACAAATATTCTTAGAAAATGCATAGAAGGAAAATCAGTGGTTTTGACATAAATAGATTAAAAATAAGAAATCTAGAAAAGGGGGAATAATTTATGATATTTAGCTGCTCCAGATTCCACTTCTCTGCTGAAATACCCCATTAATTACAAAAACAGTTTCTCCAAGCAATCATTAACGTTCTATTTTTTAAAAGAAACATACCTTTCTCATCCTTTGAAATTATCTTTGTATCTCTGTCCTCCTCAACAGGGCTAAAGACAAAACACCACATTATTCAAGTCAGAAAGAAAAGTGACTAACTACAAACTATGAAAAATGCTAAAATTAAATACCTACCAGAAAATATGTTGCAAACAAAAACACACCTTTGTATACTTGATTTAAGAAATCTGACAAGAAATAATGAAGTCAGATTCTTAAACAGAGTTCTATTAGGAAGACATTTACAAATAAGAATAATTTAAGAAAACAACCTTTGAAGGTTGAGGAAGGAAAGCAATCAAACCCTCTGTGTTTAAAAAAAAATAAAAATCTGAACATGGAACAATAAAACAGATTCTTTAGGAATAGGCTACAATTTCATCAGTCTCGGTGGCCAATTGAAGGAAACAGCTTATTCGCATCACTTAACGACCAATGAAAAAAGATAGCATCTGGTCTATAACGGAGAAAAAACAAACCTCTTTTTCTGATCACCGCCCTCACTGGTTGAGGACTCTTTAGTAGCAGGGGATTCCTCAGAATTAGCTTTGTCTTCTGTTTTCTTGGCATCTTCTTTGCTATCTTTGGCTTCGGGACCTGCGCCTTTTTCCGCTGTTTCCCCACTAGAGGCTTCCAGGCCTTGGGAGCGTTTGCTACTCTGATCGCTTAGGGTCTCTACTACTAAAGATTCAGAGTCCGGTTTCTCTTCATCTATTGTCTGTTCACTTGTCTCCCCTTTTGCTACAACTAAACGCTTTGCTTCCTTCCTTGCCATAGCTTGTGCCGATTTGCTGTCCAAATCTAAAGCATCTTCCTCCAACTGAGCGGCAGCAAGAGCGTCCTCTTCCTCTGCTAGCCTCTTGCCTGGCACCACGTTACTTGCTTCCTGTGTATGTGGCCGCTCCGCTTCAGAAGTTTCTTCGTTAAGTGGTTCAGATTTACAAGTTTCCCCCAAAATGTCGAGTATTTTCTCATTTTCTACGGATTTAACAGGAATAGAATGGCACAAGATTTAATCACCAGGGAAATACAGCAATCACAAATGTGGAACTGGCATGGCTGCCACACTAACACCAAGAGAACTTCTAAGCTACACAGAGATTGGAAAACCCTAGTGTACACAGTGTTAAAAGCACTACGCTAACTGCTGTCTGACAAACTACCAAATCAGCCCTAAAATGTTAACAGGGAAGAAAAATGCCCCCACAGATCTAACAAAAACCTTCTGGCTGATCCTTGATATTCTTCATGAAATCGTTCAGCTCTGTTTCTTCTCTAGTTAGCTTCCAGAGTCCGAGATGCTTAACTGAACGTATCAAGGCACTGAGGGTTCAATTTTTAAATTTCTGTGAAATTCTTTTAGCAGACAGTCCAACATGAGAACTGGGCATCTTCTGATGGTGCATGAGTGTGTTTGCAGTCCAGAAAGTGAAAAGTATCTGTATGACATTTCCATGAAGAAACTCTCTTCTTTCTTCTGTATCCAGTAACTAATCTTTACATTTTAGTGCCCTACAATATCTTTTTACTGCTTTCACTGCTCTCTACTTAGTAACAGAGTTAAGGTGTGTGCGATATCACAAGATCTGTTTACAAGTAGAATCTTTAGCTTTTAAACTGTGATTAACTTCTCTAAATCCATTTATGTAGTTTAACAGGTTTTTAAACCATTTCATTTCACTGGAAATATCTCAAAGATGACAAGCATCACTTCACAGATCTGGGGATATGATTGGGTTTCCAATCTCTATGACCCTGCATGATCTGGATTGTCCATCATAAAAATAATGCAAATTATGTTTGTTTGCTTGGGTTTTTAATAGTTAATGGTTTAAAAAGTATTAGTTGAAAAGGCAGGAATATGTTTTTCTTTAACAGTACCTGGCTCCAAGTGTAGCTTCTCCATTTTCTGTTTGGGAAAATAAACACAGGAAGAGGATTTTGTAACACAAGAAAATTGTATTTTGTAACACAAAACAATATCAATAACCCCTGCCCCCTTCCCCCTCAATCCCAAGATTGAAAACTACACAAACTACTATGTTTTGCACTTTTTTCCCACCGTTCACTGGAACCGAATATTTTATACAGGTAATTTTCTGGCACATTAAAGCCAAAATAAAAATATCAGCCACAATTATGTTCTCATATCTAACTTGGAATGTTAAAGAGACCAATAAAGTATCTGCAGAGTGAAAACCAAACCCAGCTACTACTTGATACGATCAGCAGGAGGAAATAAGAAATCAACAGTACAAGACCATTTTTATTTGCCACAAAAGTGGAGGAAGTCCCGATATCTGATTGAAAAGTAGGGAAAAACACAGGGCGTTCTCATTTGACAGACTGTACTCTGAGCAAGATCACATATGTCTTGGGCTCTGTTATAATTTCATATTATGGTACTGTTTTCTTTTTTGTCGTATGAGCCCAGAGTGAATACTGATGATAACAGATATATTTTCAATTTACCTTCATTTCAATTAAATCAGAAGCAGCATCTAAATTGTTTTCAATTTCATCATAATCTTCCTAAAAGAGTAAAAAAGGAATTATTGCGTTTCTTACAAAAAGTAATGTTAGCTTATGGAAAAATACTACTGTATTCAATTTCCTAGCAGTAATACGAGAAATATTTTCCAGTATTTGGCAGATCTCAGTTGCTACTTCAGATTGTGACCCAAGAATGAGAAGCAACATAAAATAGTCTCAATGATTAACTATCTTTCTCCAGTTACCTTTCACTTTAATTTCAACATGACATTGTCAACTTCAAAATTACTCTTAGGAAATTTATTTCACATTTCTGTGGTTACTGTACATAATATGTTTTTCGATTTTTCCACTTTTTTAATTCTTTACTTTCTAACTGAAAAAAGAAGTTAGAAATGAAGTTGGCTTAGGTTTCTGCTTTTCTGAAAACAAAACATGTCCCCAAAATCTTCCTTCCCTAACAGCTGATGGCAAGACCCAACCAAAGCTCATTGGTGACACGACTCACAACAGCTCTAATTTACAGAATACCAGAAAACTGCCTTTCAGGTTAAATGGGTGTTGTTGCAATGACTCGGTTTCAGAAGGTAAATGATAAAAAGTTGAGACAGACGCCACAGGCCTAAACCAAAAGAAAATACATAACGAGGCAAGCAAGGATAATACATTCATGCCATCCAAAGGGACTTGGACAAACTGGAAAAGTGGGCCCATGTGAACTTCATGACGTTCAACAAGGCCAAATGCAGGGTCCCACACTTGGGTCGGGGCAACCCTCGCTATCAATACAGGCTGGGGGATGAAAGTATTGAAAGCAGCCCTGAGGAGAAAGACTTATGAAAAGCTGGACATGAGCCAGCAATGCACGATCACAACCCAGAAAGCCAACCGTATCCTGAGCTGCGTCCCCAGCAGCGTGGCCAGCAGGGCGAGGGAGGAGATTCTGCCCCTCTACTCCGCTCTGGTGAGACTCCACCTGCAGTGCTGCCTCCTGCTCTGGAGCCCTCAGCACAGGAAAGACATGGACCGTTGGAGCTGGGCCAGAGGAGGCCCCGGAGATGCTGTGAGGGCTGGAGCCCTTCTGCTGTGAGGACAGGCTGAGAGAGTTGGGGGTGTTCAGCCTGGAGAAGAGCAGGCTCTGGGGAGACCTCACTGCAGCCTTTCAATACTTGAAGGGGCCTTATAATAAAGATGGGGACAGACTTTTTAGCAGGGTCTGTCACCATAGGACAAGGGGGAATGGCTTTAAACTAAAAGATGGGAGGTTTACACTAGATATAAGACAGACTGTTTTTTACACTCAGGGTGGTGAAACACTGGCCCAGGTTGCCCAGAGAGGTGGTAGATGCCCCATCCCTGGGAACGTTCAAGGTCAGGTTGGAAAGGGCTCTGAGCAACCTGATCTAGTTGAAGTAGTCCCTGCCAAGACTAGATGACCTTTAAAGGTCCCTTCTAACCCAAACTACTCTACGATTCTTTTATTTTAGGTTGTTCGCTCCCAAAGCACAATCAAAAACCCACAGGGATCCAAGGAAGGATATTCGGGGAGCGACTGTAATATAAGAGATTACCCTGTTCATTCACTAGCAAGAGACTGTGCTGTCTGTAAAAGACATTGCAAGTTGCTCTCAAAACTAAGTCAAAAGACCAACAATGTCAGAACAGGGCGATATACAATGCATAAAGATTTTCTTGTGTTATTAATCTCTATGAGAAAAATGTACAACATAAATTCTTTAAACCAGAGTATTATTTCTGCAGAAAAGATTACCAAATTATCTGTGAGTTGAAAATGTATTTCTCTCTCTCTCTGTATCTATAAATATCTAGATGGCTGGGTATATGCGTTTACACACTTTAACACATATAAATGGGAAGAAGGAACACCTAAGACATTACTTACAAATTCACTCGTCTACTGTGAACATTTCAAGCTTTTGATAGGTCCAAGAACATTTACCACTTAAACAGTAGGACATAAGAGCTGTTAATGTGAAATACAATCCGTATCACATTCATGTCCAATATTCTATTACACTGAAATAACTCATTCACATGCCCATATACTTACTAAATACCTTCTGAAAATTTACAAAGACCTGTACTCACCTCATTTTCTGTTAGTTGATCTGGAAGCTCTTTCATTTCTGCTTCGACATTTTCTTTATTATCAGACAGAGAATCAAGAATATTGTCAGGACTATAGTCTTCTCCACAGTCTACAGCACTGCCGTTATCTATTTCAGCTTCATCTAACACGCTAATATCCATCATATCAATATCTTGCAAGGTATCCAGACTTGCTTCGATATCCTCCTATAGAAAGAAAAAGAGTAGATATATATTTATTGTATTAATTACAATATTATTTATTGTAAATGATGCATATTGCTAGGAACAGCAATCATTATTTCACTTACCTGCCCATCTCTAGAGTTTTCTTCTAGTCCATTGTCTTCAACACCTTCTTCTTCTGGTTTTCTTCCTAAAAAGAGTTATCACTGAAGTGAGCTACAGTAGTAAATTTCATAACACGTCTACTCTTTGCTGAATTACCTATTCAACACTGAGGGTTTTTTCAACAAATAATCATTAAGACCCTGATTCAGAAGTCCAGGTCTGTCTGATATAACGAAGGACAACTTGCCACTCGATACAAGTGAACGGCATGAGGCAGCACAGCTACGTTTTTCAACAGCTACGCTTCTCTCATTCTGCAATACTGCAATACCTAAGACGACACCACTGTCTAGGAAGGTGTTCCATTTAAAAGAAACATCTATTGTTGTCATAAAAAAAGCTCCCTCTTAGCATTTAAATAATTAAACTGTTTTAGAATTAGTCTTCACTTTTAACACCTTGAACACACAAATCACATTTAGGCACATCTGTCACCAGCAAACTTGTACTGCTATTCAAAAACAACTGTTCTTTCTGTATTTTTACCCCATTATCTTAAAGGAAGCAGCTTAAAAGTAAGTTTCAGAAAGTATCTTTTAAGAACTCACTCTGAGCAATTCAAATAAACCGCATGTAACATGGCCAACACAGTATTTAACATTTTTGAACCAAAATCATAATGTTTGTTTTCAAAACAGACAGTTACAAAATGAAATATGACACTAACAAAAGTTATAGATTTGTTGTCTGTGCGACAATGGTTCTAATTATTCCCACTGTAATTTCTTGCATCTAAAAATGTATCCCAATAATGATGCAGGTTCAAGACCTTCTATGTAAAAAAGGAAAATCTATAGTTACAGCAAGGAAATTAGTACCCAGCATGCTGTGGAGCCACCTTAACAGACACTGGCAGAGCTTTCCACAGGAGCTTATGCTGCAGCTGCTTGCTCTGTACCTGACACAATTCTGTACTCACGGTCGCAAATACATAAACCTGCAACTCAGTGTCTCATCTACAGGTTTCAAGACTTGCTAACGGAAATAAGGTTAGGTGTCACGTTATCATTTAAACTTGTTATTGCTCACTATCGCAACAGAGTTTTACCATTTCCCATAAGGGAAAAAAAGCACTTTTTTTTTTATAAATTAAACTAATGAAACAGAAGAAATCAACATTGTATGCTAAGTTCTAGCTAAATGGAAACAAAGGAACTGTATTTGTCTAGACTCCGTACCTTTGCTAGTTCTTTTTGGCATTCTCTTGTTGGTCAGTTCTGAGGCCACAGGAATTTCATCAGGATCTCCTCCTTCATCCTCAATAGCCTATTAGAGACAGCAGCATGACATCCATTGTATTGTTTGTTGGTGTGCATTTGTACTAGTTTTGGATAGGATAGAGTTAAATTTCTTCCTAGTAGCTTGTATGAGGCTGTATTTTGAATTTGTGCTGGAAACAGTGTTCATAATACAGGGATGTTTTATTTATCACTAAGGAGTGCTTACAAAGTGTGGAGGCCTTTTCTGCTCCTCACCCTGAGGGGACACAGGCAGGACAGCAGACCCCAACTGACTAAAGGGATATTCCAGACCATATGATGCTGTGCTCAGCAATAAAACTGGCGGGGGTGGAAGTTAGTGGGGCTGCCATTACTTGGGGACTGACTCAGCGTCAGTCAGTTGACGGCATGCAATTGTTTTCTTTTATATCACTTGCTTTTCTTGGATGTTTTTTTTTCCTTTTCCTCCTCTCTGTTGGGTTTGGGCTTTTTTTTGGCCTTCAATTTTTTAAAATCATTAAACTGTCTTTATCTCAACCCACAAGTTTTCCCTCACTTTTACAGTTCCAATTCTCCCCACCAACCTGCTGGGGGGAAGTGGGTGAGTGAGCGGCCATGTGGTGCTTAGCTGCCTACTGGGGTTAAACTATGACTGCATTTTTAAGGATTTGGCAGATAGAAACACTAGTGTCTCACCCTAGTTCAGGTCATACAGCTGGGCTGCCATATCAGCTGTTAGAAACACTGAATACTAAGGTGTTGGAACACAACCCCACAGCCAAATCAAGCTACGACTGAGGAGCAAAGTTCCCCTGATTTGTAAACGAGGCTCCCTCCTCAGCAGATAAGCACTTTATCTGTATAAAACGAAGTGACTGCTACAGGAACTCCAAGCACATCCAACAATACTTTTTGCTCCACGTGCAGGCCTATTAGAACCCATAAAAGGGTCAGGACTGACTACGCTATTCCGGCCTCATGGAAGTCTGTGAAAATACATTCTGGAGAGGTGGGAGAGATGGAGTCAGGTGAAGCGCGTACAGAGGAAGCAAGAGAAGAGATACGGGAAAGGGCCGCGCGTCTACATGCTGGGGGAACGGTAGAGGAAATTGGGGAAGGTCGCGCGCATGTCAGACAGGGAACGAGGGAAAAACCGGGGCCACCGCGGAGTGAAATCAGAGTAGTGCTCCAAGCGAACGGATGAGGTGCAGCCGGCGGCGCGGGTGCCCACACGCTGGAGAGCGAGCGGGCGACGCCGGCCTCCGCAGGGGGGTTCAGGGCGGTAGCAGGAAGCAGTGCAGCGGCGGGGCTGCCGGCGGTCCCAGCAAGCGCAACGGCTCTACAGCGGTCTAAGGAAAGGGGCACACTGGTGCCGGAACGAACGCTGGGAAGCAGCGGCGGGACACAGTGGCGCGGCTCCGCGCCACGCATCAGCTCCCGCTCCCCTCAGGGCCTGCCGCTGAACCCCGGGCTAGATCCCGAGCGCGCATGCGCCCTCGGGCCGGGGACAAAGGACCCGGATGACATTCCCCACCCCCACTCCTGGGCTGGGATTGCGCCTCACCTTCCTCAGCCGCTCCATGAGAACGCTCTTGATGCCGCCACTGTCTAGGTTACGGCGTTTGAGTTCGGCCCGCAGGTCTATGACTCTCAGCTCGCTCAGACGCCGGGTTTCGAGTTCTGAGCCGAGAGCCGCGGCCCCACCAAGGGATGTGAAGTCCCCCAGCCCGGCCGCTGACTGACTCTCCGCCATGAAGGCCCCTTCGATATTCCGCCTCAAGCCGAACGCACGGGAGAACACAGCACAACCAAGCAGCTAACCTTGCAATCACAGCACAAAATGGTGGGGAGGCCAAGACGCGCCGAGGGGAAGGGGAAAAAGCCTGCTACGCGCAGGCTCGGAGAGAAGGGCGACGACGACCTGGGGGGAGGGCGAAGGCGGTGCCTGGAAGAAAACTTGAGTGACAACT
This sequence comes from Anarhynchus alexandrinus, assembly GCA_008711295.1. Classification (NCBI taxonomy): domain Eukaryota; kingdom Metazoa; phylum Chordata; class Aves; order Charadriiformes; family Charadriidae; genus Anarhynchus; species Anarhynchus alexandrinus. The sequence goes on along the minus strand of VUYV01001009.1, from coordinate 32,713 downwards.
CTTACGCACGCGCACACGGCTTCGCCCGCATCTAAGGACGGCTCGCGAGCTCTCGCGCATGCCTCCGAGGGCCGAAACAGACTGCGGTTGCGCATTCCCGCGGGAGGCAGTCAAAGGAACTAGTGCGCACGCGCATCCGCAACAGCCTGCGCCAGCGTGGGGACGTTCCCCTCTACGCATGCGCGCAAGCCGTGCGGGCCTTCTGGTCAACGCGCGTGCGGGCTGCCGTTGCTTTTCTTCCCTCCCCCTTTCTCTTCAGCGCGTCTCAATTTTGCCACCATTTTGTGCCGCAACTGCGGGTTTTCGCCGTCGTTTTTATCCTGCCTTGCTTCGTGCGTGCGAGTAGACACAACGGCCTTATGGCGGAGAGTCAGTCAGCGGCTGGCCAGGGAGAATCTGCGTCCCTGGGTGGGTCTGGAGTTTCCACTTCGGAGTCTGAAAACCGGCGGCGGCTGAGCGAGCTGCGCGTGATAGACTTACGGGCTGAACTCAAGCGCCGCAATTTGGACAGCAGTGGAAACAAGAGCGTCCTCATGGAGCGACTCAAGAAGGTGAGCAGGGAGACGCGCCGGGGCTGCCTGAGGGGGAGGCATAGCCGGCGCGTGCGCGGCCCTGGCCCACCAGGCACTGCTAAGGAAAATGGCGCCAAACGGCGATAGAGCGGAGGGAATGGGGCTGTGGGGAGCAGGAGGCGTGCGCCGGGCTCTGAGGGTGGTTCTGTAGGGCCCGCCAGGCCCAATGCGAACGTTCCGTGCGGGGCGAGCCTGGCCCCGTACTTGGCCGTCCTAGGCTCGCCCCTGAAACGGCCGGTCTCATGTAGTGGTGGGGGCGTGTATGTGTGCGACTCTGGCGTTTCCGTCTGCGCAGCGAGCCCCTCTCCGATTTCCTAAACCTGCACAGCACAGCCTGTCTGCCGTGGCACTCGGCCCAAGTGTTTCTAGTTTCATGCATCACTGGGCTTTCCACCATACGTTGAGCTCGTGGATTTACGGTTCTATACACTATCTACCAGGCTTTCTGCTGCATACTGATTTTTTTCTGGTTTTCTAACCGGTAGCCTGTACACTGTATCCTTATCAGAATGTTTGGTATGTTAGTAGCATGCAGACCGCTTTTATTGAACTGATGCTTGCTGTCTCCTACAGCCGAGATTCTTCCTCTGTCGCAACACCCCGGGTATCTGTGCATTGTTTCAGATGCTGTAGGATTGACTTTTTTGTCTGTAGGTTATGCTGTTGACTGCTTTCCAGAAACTTTACGCCAACATGTTACTGTTTCCTGTGTGCTTGTTGCTTTGACACGCTGGTCTTTTATTTGCACATCCAAGTTGCTGCTGTCTAGTTCAAAGCACTAGATTCTTATTTCAGTATTTTTCTGCCTCTGGTCTCTAGCTCTTAAATTCAACAGAAATGCACAAATGGAATTGTTATGTCTGTCTTGATATATCTATTTTTCCCCTTAACAGGCCATTGAGGAGGAAGGGGGGAATCCTGATGAAATTCCAGTAGTTTCAGAAAATATCATGAAGAAAACTCCCAAAAGAAGCAGCAAAGGTACAGGGCAGTTAGAGAGGATCTCCACCCTATCCCCCTTGGGTTTTCTAGCAACTTTTACTCATGAAATAGAACCCTGCTAGTCTTTTTTTCTGAAGTCGTCTTTTCATTTTGTAAAAGTGCTTGGTTTCATTTAGGCACTGTTGCTGAATGTTCTGCAGTCCCAAAGCTAACAGCAGTCTTAATTTTCCCAGAAGACTAATTTTTAATCAATATCTGAAATTTGGTATATTTTTAACGTTTTTTCTATGCATGATTTTTCTAATGGTGAGACGTAGCTTTTACATAATCCTTATTTAAAAAGAAATCTGCTATTTTTCTAAAACTAGTTAATCAGCACCATTTGATCTTATTTTGTAATCAAATAATGTTGAAACTTACTTTTGTATTGTAGCTGAGCAGATTAACTAGTTTAGATGAAGGATTTTAATTAAATTACTAATTTTGACTTACACAAAAATTTAAATTTGTGAGATGAAGTTTGAGTGTTTTGCCAACTAATTTGTTTGACTCAGATTTTTGTCGTTGCATCCAATTTGGAGTGATGTTATATTTGCTTGCAAACAGAAATGTGAAATCTTAATGGGAAACAGAACAAATGTCACAACTGCGGGTAAACGCAGAGAGGTCTTTGGTACTCACGTTCATATTCAAGTCTCAGAAAAATACCTAACGTATGTTATAGCACTTTTAGTGTTGGAATGGAAATAGATGAAATGTTCTAAAATCCCTTTCCTTTTTTATTGTAATGTGCTTTTAGTTTTTGAGGAAAATAACATTCGTAAAAGATGAAGCAACTGCTTAGCTCTAAGTTTGAGGAGTTACTATTTGGTGCTGAAACTAGCATACTGTTTTCGTAACGTCAGTTCTGATATTATGTGTCCAGCTGGTGAACGCGGCACTGCAGTAGTGCTTACACGTAGAGTGAGTTTTTTCATTGGTTTATGTTGGGTTTTTCCTTCGGTTGCTTTCTTTCTTTTTTCCTTCTAGTAAATATCTGTAAAGAAATTAAAGGTTGAGATAATAAATTACTGCAATCTCAGCTGAGCCAAATGTTCTGGGGAGTATACAGCGGTGCTTCTTGAACTCGTGACAGGCCTTGGACTGTGGCATGTTTGTCAGTTACTGAACTGGGATGGTATATAAATACTCAGTTGCGGAAAATAAGGAAAAAGCAGATCACTAAACTGAATGGAATACCAACTCTGATGAAAAAGTAAAACTTGAAGGATACATGTTGTTACCTTCTTTTCATTCTAACGATCATAATGTTGTTAGGACGTAGACCAGATGACGAGGGAGTAGAAGATAATGGCCTGGAAGAGGATTCAGGAGATGGACAGGTATGTGAGACTGTGTTTGAAGTGAAGTAATGGTAGCATTGCTTTGAAGTTACAACAACTATTATATATACTTTTTTTCTTTTTACAGGAGGATATTGAAGCAAGTTTGGATAACTTGCAGGATATTGACATGATGGATATTAGTGTGTTAGATGAAGCTGAAATAGATAATGGCAATGCGGTAGATTGCGGAGAGGATTACAGTGCTGATAATATTCTTGACTCACTGTCTGATAGTAAAGAAAATGCTAATGCAGAAGTGAAAGAACTTCCAGATCAGCCTACAGAATATGCTGTGGGTAACTTGGAGTCATCCCCACAATTCTCAGAAATTAAAGAAGAATCAAGAGAAATACCAGTAGTGATGGTATGCATCTCTTATGTGTGTGGAATCAGATTTTTTTTTTTTCTAGTTAAATAGCAAAACATTAGCTAAAGAGTATTTGAAACAATTTGGGGTTCTACCAGTTCTCATGGTCATTGCTTTTTCTTCCTTTACATATTTCTGGAAATAGCATTCTTGATTTTAAAATGCTTAGGTGTTGTTTGTACACATATGACTGTACAAATNGCAATTCTTAGAAATTAAAGGAGAATAAAGAGAAAAACCAGTTGATATTGTTTTCAACAATTAAGTGTGGGGAATCAGATTTTTTTTTTTTTCTAGTTAAATAGCAAAACATTAGCTAAAGAGTATTTGAAACAATTTGGGGTTCTACCAGTTCTCATGGTCATTGCTTTTTCTTCCTTTACATATTTCTGGAAATAGCATTCTTGATTTTAAAATGCTTAGGTGTTGTTTGTACACATATGACTGTACAAATTAATAGTAATCCAGAAAGTATGTGTTTTAATCACGCTTTGAACTCTCGTTCACCTTATGTTTACCTTCCCATTTTCATATCTTTCTTTTAATTCAGAGGATATGTGAGGTATACAAATGCTATAGCCTTATTTACTTCACTTCAGGTGAACAGCAACATTCTGGGAACTATGTTCTATATTCTATTTTTATTTTTCTGTTAAGATAGGGTCTTGCAGTTACTCAGGTGTTGAAAGTATTTTTGTCTTGGCTTTCTGTGTTCGTCTGGCTGTTGCACGGCTTTATGACATTGTCCATCTGGGCTAGAAGATAAATTTTTTTCTCCAAAGTCAAGTGCTTATCTCCTGAATTGTACAACAAAGCATTTTAAGAAAGTTATTTCTGCCCCATCTAATAGGGAAGTATAGCTCTTTGTTGTGTGTACACATTGTGTCATCAGTCTGCACTACAAGGTTCTAAAGTTGGGTGGTTCTCCACCCGAATCTGAAAGTTGCAGAAATAGGCTTAGCCCCTTATCCTCAAGCATATTCCTGCCCCGCACAAGTCAAATAGAAATACCCAGAAAGTAGGGAATTTTTTCAGTGACTACACTACCGGAGTTCAGGTCAGCTCCTGCGGTCGTCTTCTATCAGTAAAGCAAACAGTTATCAAGTCCCATAGACTTTTTTGCTCTATGTTGTTGCTGTAAATAAGAGAGAAAGAGTAAGAGAAAGTTTTCTGTTGGAATCCCCATCCTTAAAATGTTTTTTGTGAGCAGACCAACGTATTTGAGAGGTAATGAGAAAGCTTATTCAGTCGGTGGGGATTGGGAAGAGGTGTGGGGGTCATTGGTCAGCTTTTACCCTTATTGGTTGTTTTGGATGCTAGATATGTTTGCTTAATACGAGTTGTCAGTGAAATAAAATCTCCAATTTCTCATTCAGGTTTCATTTACAATACCATTCTTTAATAGATAACAAAATGTATTTGTTTACTTTTTAAAGGCAGAGGTTGAAGATGTTGGAAACAGTTTAGGTGCTTCTTCATCTGATTTAACCATAATAAAGGTAAATGGTAACCAATTTTTCTTTACAAACGAGAAGGCATAATACATGCCATATCAACTGTAGGCTGAAACAGTATATGTGCAGGTAGTACACAGTGGGTGCATTCATATTCTACAAAGAATTGGAAGGAATGCCTTTCTAATTTAATCACATGGACAAAGATACATATTTATCGTGTCATATATATATGTCATGTTGAGTCTGGGTGGTAGACTGGATTATTTTTATCTGTTGTATAAACCAATTCAGTGCCTTATGTTATATTTAACTTACATTAAAGGTATGTATGCCATGTTGACAGGAAAGCTGAAACTGATCTATTCCTGAAATACTGGCCTTGTTTCCAGATAGCTCATAGTAGATTAAGGACACTTGTAGCTCCAGGTGAAGCTGGTATTTCTGTCGATCCCGTTTTCAGAAAGCAGACTTCATAAAGTAGACTGTAGAGAAGGGGAACACGAAGATAAGCTTTGCTTTATGCTGCTTACATTTGTTTACCCATGCGAATGTGTACTGTGTGTTCAACAGGTGTGTGAGTTTGAGAAATATTGATGTTTTTACACATTTCATAAAATTTCAAGGTGTTAAACGGTAATGTTAAACCTTCTTGTAAGAAATTTATTTAAAATTCAATGTTTTCAAAACTGAACTAGTCTAAATTATAGTGACTCTTTCCCTAAATTCTCTGCTATCTCGGGGATGTGTGTGTCATTCAGAATAACATCTTGACTTCTAACAGAATAGTGATATTTTTTTTAATTTTTTTTTTTTTAATTTTTTCACTGCAGGAACTTGAAGAGTTACCTTTGGAGCCAGGTACTGGTTTTTTGGTTTTGTGTTTTTGTTGGGGTTTTTTTGGTTTTTTGTTTGTTGGTTTGTTTTTTTGGTTTTGGATTGTAATTTTTTTTATAATTGAAAAAAAAAAGGTCCTGGGCATTGAAACAGTTTCATTCCTCATTTAATTCTTTTTGTATCCCTGGTTGGTTTTTTTTTTTTTAAATGCATTACTGTAGTGTACATTATTATGGTGGACAATCCAGGTTGTGTAGGGTCATAGAGATTGGAAACCCAGTCATATCACCAGATCTGTGAATAACTGCTTTTTGAAAACATGTACTTGATGTGATGAAATGGTTGCGTAGAACTGTTACCTACAGTGGAGTTAAGGAATGATCCGTAGAGATCTAAAGGTTCTGAAAACAGATCTTGTGATATCACATTGTACTGTAGTTCTATGAATAAAAATAGAGGAGGGTAGGTAATACAAAGCTTTGGTACAGAACAGAAATTAAAGAGGAGTGACTGGACTCCAGAAGAAGGAATACAATGTCATCACAGGAATTTTCTACAGATCCTATTCGCTTTCTGGACTGCAGATGCACTCATGCACCATCAGAAGATGCCCAGTTCTCATGTTGGACTGTCTGCTGAAAGAATTTCACAGAAATTTAAAAATTGAACCCTCAGTGCCTTGATAACGTTCAGTTAAGCATCTCGGACTCTGGAAGCTAACTAGAGAAGAAACAGAGCTGAACGATTTCATGAAGAATATCAAGGATCAGCCAGAAGGATTTTGTTAGATCTGTGGGGGCATTTTTCTTCCCTGTTAACATTTTAGGGCTGATTTGGTAGTTTGTCAGACAGCAGTTAGCGTAGTGCTTTTAACACTGTGTACACTAGGGTTTTCCAATCTCTGTGTAGCTTAGAAGTTCTCTTGGTGTTAGTGTGGCAGCCATGCCAGTTCCACATTTGTGATTGCTGTATTTCCCTGGTGATTAAATCTTGTGCCATTCTATTCCTGTTAAATCCGTAGAAAATGAGAAAATACTCGACATTTTGGGGGAAACTTGTAAATCTGAACCACTTAACGAAGAAACTTCTGAAGCGGAGCGGCCACATACACAGGAAGCAAGTAACGTGGTGCCAGGCAAGAGGCTAGCAGAGGAAGAGGACGCTCTTGCTGCCGCTCAGTTGGAGGAAGATGCTTTAGATTTGGACAGCAAATCGGCACAAGCTATGGCAAGGAAGGAAGCAAAGCGTTTAGTTGTAGCAAAAGGGGAGACGAGGGAACAGACAATAGATGAAGAGAAACCGGACTCTGAATCTTTAGTAGTAGAGACCCTAAGCGATCAGAGTAGCAAACGCTCCCAAGGCCTGGAAGCCTCTAGTGGGGAAACAGCGGAAAAAGGCGCAGGTCCCGAAGCCAAAGATAGCAAAGAAGATGCCAAGAAAACAGAAGACAAAGCTAATTCTGAGGAATCCCCTGCTACTAAAGAGTCCTCAACCAGTGAGGGCGGTGATCAGAAAAAGAGGTTTGTTTTTTCTCCGTTATAGACCAGATGCTATCTTTTTTCATTGGTCGTTAAGTGATGCGAATAAGCTGTTTCCTTCAATTGGCCACCGAGACTGATGAAATTGTAGCCTATTCCTAAAGAATCTGTTTTATTGTTCCATGTTCAGATTTTTATTTTTTTCTAAACACAGAGGGTTTGATTGCTTTCCTTCCTCAACCTTCAAAGGTTGTTTTCTTAAATTACTCTTATTTCTGTCATCTGCAAAACAGAATTGTCTGATTAAGGATACAAATCCCATATTTCCTGTCACTCTTCTATAAATTCGCAAAGATAGCATTTATTTCAGAACTAATTTACTGGTAGGTATCCAATTTTAGTGCACAATTTAGATTTGATGTTCTTTTTGCCTATGATCGGTTGAATAACATCGTGTTTTGTCTTTAGCCCTGTTGAGGAGGACAGAGATACAAAGATAAAAGATGAGAAAGGTATGTGTTTTTTAAAAAAAGTACAAATTACTTGAAAAAAAATATTACAGGATCAAATCAAACCTTTACTTGTGAGTGAATTGTAGTAAATAATCATTCAAAGGAGCAAATGGAGTAATAGTCCTATTCGCTTTTTGACTTGCCTTTCTTGCATTGCTTATTTTCCGTGTCTTGTTAATTCCCTAAGCATGTCTATATCTTCACTGTGATACTTATATTGGAGTCCCACTAGCTTTGTGAATGGTGGTAGATACCTGCAAGACCAGTATTAGTCCAAAAGTTTCAATAGATGCCTAAATCTATACATGTATACTCTGTGGCAATTCTGGTGGGGACTGTTAACTCAGTGAACCCTCAATGTCTTTGTTTCTTAGGCCTTCAAAACATGAATTGTAAATTTCAGTTCATGTAAGTTCTGTAACCTTATTAGCTGACAGTAGTTAAAAAAAAGTTTCTTGTGAATTAACATTTAATACTTTGTAATTCTCATAAAAGCAATTGAAGTGTAGGAAGACAATTTGTAGATGAAAACTCATTAAGACTGTTCAAATAAACATCAAGTATGGAGTTCACGAGTTCATTTTTGCAGGCTACAGTGTGCCTGATTTTCAGCTTGATTAGAAGAGGGAGAAATAAAATTGCATTTGACAAGGTCTGTGAAGAAGAAGAGTGGAGTTAGTAGGGCGATTACTTTTTTCACTGTTGCATTCTTGTGCTATACGGTCTTTTATGTTTGTTTTTTTTTTTTTTTACCTTAGGCCGTGCAGGTAGTGGTTCTGGCAGAAATTTGTGGGTTAGTGGACTTTCATCCTCTACTAGAGCTACAGACTTGAAGAATCTTTTCAGCAAGTATGGAAAGGTACATAGCAGATACGTAAATTAACAAACGATTTTATCAATTTAAAAGAATGACCTTAAAGTTAGCTATTATTTTTCCTAATGAGTAACTAGGTAGGCTAAGCACTTAACTTTCTTGTGTTCTTTTGAATCTCTGTATCTGACATTAGCATACTTCATGAATAAGGTTGTCAGAAGGGGCGGGGGGGGGGGAAGGCAGAAATCCAGGTTTCAGAGAATCTCTGTGCACATATCTCTAAAAATGAGGCAATTCTCAACAGGAGAGACTGGTGGGTCATCATCTAGTGCACTAGTCTCTTGGGTGTCCAGCAATGGTTAATGCTGTCTTAAACGGTTCCATTTCAAGGGGTATTTGTTTGAGAAATCTAGTTTTTGAGGGCAGGCTTCCATTTGTTCTTCAGTGCCAGCTAGGATATGAGAGCAGAAGTTGTGAAAGGCAACTCTTTCCGTGACCATCTCCCCTTCCTCCTAATACATTTCAACAAGTAATATTAAATGTTTGTGTCACTAAGTGCATGCCTCTGTGCTCTCAGAGATGCATTTGTGGATAGAAACTAGCAGAAGCATCCTGTAAGAAAAGACAGTGGTGGTAGGTTTTTTGTTTTGGTTTCAGTGTGTGTGTGTGTTTTTAAAATTTTTATTATTACACCCCGCTGTCCCCCGCATAGATATGTCTTCCTTAAGTTATTGAACTGCTCAACAACTTGAAGGTGAATTGTGAGCTTGTTATTATGGCAGTATCTTTTTCAGCAGAGCTGTATCATCAATGTGTTCCACAGTTGGATTTATCTGTTTCACACAATTCTGTGTTTGTTTTATAATTTTTTTTGAGAATACATGTGGAATAATTTTAAATTTTAACCTTTTCAGATGTGTTTGTGTTGCTCTTGACTTGGGTGTAAATGCTGTTCATGTCGTATTTTGTGGAGTAGTCTTTAGTGAGGCACTTCTAGAACACGGATGGCGCAACAGTACAGAGGTCAAGTTAAAATGATAACTTTGCTGCCTGTCAAACGAGGCTAGCAACATTGTCTTCTGAGAATCGTAGAATTGTTATGGCTGGAAAAGACCTTTAAGATGCCTCAAGTCCAACCGTTTTCTAATTCTACCAGGCCCACTTCTAAAACATGTCTCTGAGCACCATATCTAGATGGCTTTTAAATATATCCAAGGATGGCAATTCTACCACTTCCCTGGGCAGCCTGTTCCAGTCTTTGATAACCCTTTCAGTGTAGAAGTTTTTCCTAATGTCTAGCCTAAACCTCCCTCGGTGCAACTTGATGCCATTTCCTCTTGTCTTATCGGTTGTAACTTGTGAGAAGAGACCAATGCTCACCTCTCTACACCCTCCTTTCAGGTAGTTGTAGAGAGCAATAAGGTCTCCCCTCAGCCTCCTTTTCTTCAGACTAAACAATCCCAAGTCCCTCAGCTGCTCCTCATAAGACTTACTCTCAAGACCCTTCACCACCTTTATTGTCCTTCTCTGGACTCTCCAAAACCTCAATGTCCTTCCTGTACTGCGGTGCCCAAAATTGAATGCAGTACTCAAGGTGCAGCCTCACCAGTGCCGATTACAGTGGGACAATCACCTCTCTAGTTCTGCTGGCTACACTATTCTTGATGCAGGCCAGGATGCCGTTGGCCACCTGGGCACACTGCTGGCTCGTGTTCAGCTGGCTGTCAGTTGACACCCCCAGGTCTTTTTCTGCTACGCAGCTTTCCAGCCACTCTGTCCCAAGCCTGTAGAGTTGCATGGGGTTGTTGTGGCCCAAGTGCAGGACTCTGGCACTTGGCTTTGTTGAAGCTCGTATTATTGGTCTCGGTCCATCGATCCAGCCTGTCCAGGTCCTTCTGAAGAGCCCTCCTACCCTCAAGCAGATCAACACTGCCACCTAACTTTTCTCATTCTGTTCCCCATCCCTGTCTTCCAGCTCAAGGGGCTGGGTACCCAGCAAACAACTAGTCCTGCTATTAAAGGGTGAGGCAAAGAAGGCGTTAAGCACCTCAGCCTTTTCCTCATCCTTAGTCACTGTGTTTCCCCCTGCATCCAATAAAGGAGGGTGATTTTCCCGAGTCCTCCTTTTGTTGTTACTGTATTTATAGAAGCATTTTTTATTGTCTTTTACAGCAATAGCCACAATGCTGATGGACTGTTGTATGCCAACTACGTTTCCTCCCTGTTAAAAGTGGATGGGTGCTATACTGGTAGATATAGCTGCTCAAATGGTGATTAAGTTAGAACTTATTTACCGACAGATTTGCAAACACAGAATTAATTTTTTTTTCCCAAAGGTGGTCGGTGCAAAAGTAGTGACAAATGCTCGCAGTCCTGGTGCTCGCTGTTACGGCTTTGTTACAATGTCAACGTCTGAAGAAGCCACTAAGTGTATTAATCATCTCCACAGAACAGAGCTGCATGGAAAAATGATTTCTGTGGAAAGGGTAAGTGGTAGCTATTCCATGACAGCATAATGAAAATAAAAGTGTGCAAGTTTAATATCTGTCTCTTACTATAAAAATATATCTGGCTAAAATTCTAGGCAAAAAATGAACCAGCTGGGAAAAAGCCTTCAGACAAAAAGGAAGGTGAAACAAGGAAGGAAAAAGACAAGCACCATTCTGCAGAGTCCAAATCTGAGAAGTAAAGTTTTTTTTTTTTGCTATTTTTCTATGTTTAAAGGCCACTCAGTTGAAATGCAGCCATGTGACCAAAGTGAACAGTAACTGTAATAAGTGTTGATTTGCTGCTTCATACTGCATCTGAAATAGAAGTAATACATGGAAAATTGAAAATGGTGTTCTACAGCAGTAAGCGCATCTTAATTGGCCCTCTGTTCGGATATACGGACCTCTTCAGGGTTTAGTATCAAAACTTGTCAGTTACGTCAGGAGATACCCAATCAGCTCATTTCTAGATAAACCATTATTTTTATCAAAATTGTTTATCCGCTGATCTGCCTCTGCCTTGGTCTGCTCTTTTAACTGACAGATATTTCCAGAATTTATTCTGCCTTGTTGATAGACTGTTTGCATGGTTAACGAGTGATACTTCAAAATTTGTTTTTCAAGGGGTCTGTTGCTTTTGAAAGAGGCATTTTGCTTTACTAATTTCTGTTTTCTCATAAAATTTTAAGATTTGGCCAAGGAGATGCTTTGGCAGGCTGGCTTACTTGCATTTGGTGGTTAAGGTATTTGTTTGCAAAAGCTGTTCTGGTGGAGCTCAACCTCTACCTGAGTGGGCCCTTTTCCCCCTATGCTAAGCATGAACTTTACTTATAGGCAAAACAGAAGACTACTTCTAGCACTCAAAATCTCCAAATATTCAGAAGGATTATCTGTTGTTTCTCACTTTTGGTCAGCTTTAGCTTAGTATTGGTTGCTACTCTTAATCGTGCGTACAAGTATGCATTGGCTTCAGCACAGCAGCATGGAAGGTATTTGGAGTGATTTTTTTGAGAGTATTTTTTTGAGGGTTTTTGTGTTGAGTTTTGGGTTGGTTTGGGTTTGTTTTTGTTTTTGGTTTTTTTTTAAGATAAGTTGGCTTGGTCAGAGTGGTTATAGCACTTTTTTTTAGGTTCTCTATTAAAACAAAGTTTACCTATAGGTCTGTCGGTATTAAGAAGGAGGAGAAGACTGACAAAAAAGATGATGCTAAGAAGTCAGAAAAAGATGGAAAAGAGGAAAAAGAAGGAAAAGAGAAAGATGAACAAAAAGCCGGATCCTCTGATAGATCGAGGGCAAGCAAATCAGGTAATTCTAGCTGCCTTTCAGAAATGTTTTCAAGGATACTTGTTTTAAAAAAAAAAAAAAAAACAACCGAAAACCCAAACAAATTTAAACCAATTGAACAAAAAATATAAGCGTCAGCAACAAAGCTTCTACTTTGCATCCAAAAAAAATTCCTTTATCAGCTAAGTAGGAAGTGGAAGAACAAACATAAACATTCAGAATTTTGAGTGATTAGAAGACTTCAGCTTCTGCAAACCTCAGTGTTTTTATTACATGTGATTCATAATTCAGTAAAAGACCATGAAGCATACTTAGTAATACTGGTGAACAAGAAACAACACTATTAAAGACCTTAAACTTTTTTCTGACTTAGAACACCAGTAACTTAGCAACAAAGTTTTCATAATTACTGGGCTTTAAATACTTAAAATAGTAAATCTGTTTTTTATGGAACTGTCACTTGACACAGTGTGGTGTTCTGTGTGCTTTTTTTGGGTGTCGTGTTTTTCTGTTTGGTTGGGTTTTTTTAACTGTGGCAAAGGGGTGTATTTTGCAGACAAGAGTGAAATTAATTTTGCTCTTTTTAAAGTGTCATCCCTGCCAGAAAACACTACTGTAATTTTTTGATAGCTTTACTGTCCCCATCCCCAACTTGGCCAAATCGTTGTAAGCTACTTAAATCATAAATGTATTCTTCCGTAAGTTAGTTAAAACCTCAGTAAAATAACTTGTTACTGCTTAGTGTCTCGACGGTTTTAAATCTCACAAGAATTTCTGAATGTCTTGTGTATTATTTATTCTCAGATGTATTTTGTTTTCTAGGGAGTCGAGGAACTGAAAGGACAGTGGTAATGGATAAATCTAAAGGAGAACCAGTTATTAGTGTGAAAACCTCTACATCAAAAGAGAGGGTAAGTACAATTTCCAGAGAAGGCTTTTTGTGTAAATAGGTATCAAATAGCTTTATATGCATATAGTTGAAGGGATGTTTTTCCTTGCATATTGGGAACAATTGTCCTTTTGTTGCTTTATAGAAAGCTTTAGGGTATTAATGATCCCGCAAGGGTAAATGCTTATGCTTCACCTTCTGTATAGTTTTTGTTGCTGCTATCCTAGTTGAAGAAGTAGAGTTGCAATATAAAAATGGTGTTAAGATGATGCGTTTCCCTGGGTGTGGGGCACGGTGACCAGTGACCTTTAAAGGGGTATATGGTTTGCCACCGGTGCAAGTCAGATCATGTGCCCCTAGTATTTATATATATTTAATCTCTTTAGAAGTTCTAGCCAAATTCAGGTTGCTTTTCCCTGACCTACTTTTCCGTGGAATCACAACATTATTTACATCTGGGAAGGTACAATAGTCTGTTTTGTTCAGGTTGGCATAAGGTAGGCTTTTTGCCTAGGAACTTTAGCTAAAAATGGACTGTGTTCAGCTAATGTATTGTTTTGAATTAACTCAGAGTACAAAAAGCCAGGATCGCAAATCCGAGAGCAAAGAAAAGCAAGATATTTTATCATTTGATAAAATCAAAGAACAGCGAGAACGTGAACGTCAGAGACAAAGGGAACGAGAAATCAGGGAAACAGAAAGACGCCGGTGAGTTTTTCTCAGTGTCACTCTAAGCTTTGAATGGTGTTTCTTTTTACTTCCCTTATCTGTGCTTTGAACAGGCTGCAAAGTAGTGTCAAGCTGGCCCTTCAAGATCAGTATCACAGATCGATTTGATACTGATCTATCAATAGAACAGACATAATGCCACATTATGAAGGTTTTTACTACTGAAATAGATCTTCACTAAGTCTGTGCTTTTCGGGAGACTCTTGTTAAATAATAACTTCTGTAGGTGCTTACAGGTCTTGCATTCCACTTGATCAGATTTGAATTTCCATACTTGATTTTTCCCCTGGAAGTTTGTAAATACTTTCTGTTTGTCAGACTTCTGTCTTGGGACATGCTGTGCTCTATGAAAGCTTTATCGGAGCCGACTTAGTGTAGATACCGCGTTACTTATGCAGAATGCTTGCCCTTGCTTCTTTCATCTGTATAGACTTTTTTCCTTTTATCTTCTTTTTTTAAAAACTAAGCTGCGATGTAGTTAAGCAGAGATCATTCACTAGTAAGCAGGTAGTGAGAAGAACACATAAACTAAAACAAAACAAAAACAAACAAACAAAAAAACCCTCAAACCCCAATCAAACAACAACAAAAAACCCCATCAAGAAACCCCACCCAAAACATAGAAGCAATAAAGCTTAGACTTAAGATTCTCAATTGAAAACAAAATATCTCTTTTTCAATTAGAGAGAGAGAGAGGCGAGAACGAGAACAAAGGCTTCAAGCTATTCATGAGCGGGATGAAAGACAGAGGCTCCAGAGAGAGCGAGAACGACTTGAATTTCAAAGGCAGCGTCTTGATAGAGAGCGCTTGGAGAGGGAGAGATTGGAGAGAGAAAGAATGCACATAGAGCAGGAAAGGAGACGAGAACAGGAAAGAATCCAGCGGGAGAGGGAGGAGCTGCGACGTCAGCAGGAACAGCTACGCTACGAACAAGAACGGCGATCTGCCATGAGAAGGCCTTATGATCCTGACGGCAGGTAAAAATAACCATGATAAAATTCCAAATTCTTCAGCCGCATCCAGCTATAGACAGAGCATTCTAAACCCTATGTAAATTGTGAGTACTCTTGCTAAAGCAGTCATGAGAGCTCACAACTGGAAGACTATTTACACGTTGCTTTTAACACTTTAATATGGATCTTGAGAAAGAGCAAATGTCTTACTCGTATAACTGTAAACACAATTTCATTACAGAAGGTTTAAAATTCTTATTTCCCAAAGAGGAGTGACCGAGAATAGAAACTGTACGTATTGACTGTAAAGCAGGATTGCTAGTGGGAACGGATACTCATTCTCTTCTCACGTCAGCACATTCTGAGATTAGATTAGATTAGATTATACACTGAGATTAGATTATGCACTGATTGTATAGTGTCAGTACACCTAGCTTCCTCTGGAACTGAAATGCAAAGCACGCTTATCACACAAAGGTTTTTAATTATAAAGTAAAAATAATTTTTTTGATAATTGGATTGAACAAGGTTTGATATCGAGAGAGCAGGAAAGGAAGATTGTTTTGAGATTAGTACTAATCGTGACCTTTTTTGCAGGCGAGATGACCCATACTGGCCAGAGGCAAAGCGAATGGCAATGGATGATAGGTATCATTCTGAATTTAGTCGTCAAGACCGCTTCCATGACTTTGACCACAGGGATCGTGGCCGATACCAAGATCATTGTTTGGACAGGTCAGCAAGGCAATGTCTTTTCCTCTTATACTTTTATGGAAATTAGGTGTCTTTTTATGGCTTACTATTACCTTGAAGGATGCCAAAAGAGAAGAGCTAAACGAATGACCCTTGTGCATTTCTTGAGTCTAATTTTACATGTGCTTGCAATCCTATAATAAAGGATAATAATCTTTATTGTAAAGATTATAAGCCAAGTCCTAATGTAGTTTGCTGTGATGCCAAGGGTGATCCTACAGCTTCTCTTGAGATGTCTGGAAATCTGGTTTACGAATCCCTGTTCATTACCCTAGGATTTAGCCTTTTTTTGCTTGTTAAAGTTTTAAAACTTTCCCTACGCTTATCTTTGCAGCCTAGCTAATGCCGATTTTTAGTTCCACAGAATGCAAAAATACTTTCTGCAGAGTGCTATTGAGAGTTCTGTTTTGCTTTCAAAGGATCTTTGGCAAAAACCATACTGGTTTGCTTTTGCTTGTAACTCATTTCTGACACTGGTAGGTCCACTCAGTATTCTCCCTTGATACCATTGAGTACCTGACCATGCCTCGGTGATGTCTTGCTTACCCATATTACAGTAATAGATGTTACTTTGATCTCTCTCTATGCTATGAAACAAGAAGTCATTTGCATATCTTACCACTAAGCAAACATTGGCATTCTCAGATTTACAACCTAATGAAGAGAAATTTTCACACACTATTTCATACAAGCATCGGCATTATGATCACTGTGTCAATTCAACTGAAACTTCTCTTTTTTGTTCCAGAAGAGACGGTTCAAGAGGAATACCAGATCGAGATGGCCAGGTGGGTTATACGTAAATAACCACTTCAGTTAAAAAGCCGAACAAACTGACCCCAAAGTGGAAAGAACACAGTGCACATGCTGCCTGGTTCTTAAATGCAACCACCACTGCGTTTAAACTGATCAGATGTTCAAGCAGCAACTGATTTTGCACACTAATGTGTGGAATGTAAGTTATTGAATTATCTGCTCTCCAGGGCGGTAGCTGCAGATCGGGTGGGGGGGAAAGCCTCCAAGCAATGGGAGCTATGGTACGGCATCTTTTCAGGCTGGTACGTGGCAATAAAAATTTACTGGCTAACCATCTTAAGTGTCTGTAGCACGTTAAGAGAGGGTTACTGTTGTGTCTTATCCTTAGCCATCAAAGGATCCCTTCTCTTAAGTTTATCTAAATGTTTTGTAGAAAATAACTGGTGTCATAATGGAATAAGGCAGATGACTGTAAAAGAACAGGTGTGAAAAACAGTACTGCAATGGTATACAAAACCTTTCGTTTCTGAAGAGAGGTAGGAAGTAGGCAGGTACTCCCTGTAAAAATTAAAAATCTGGAGCCAGAATGTAAGCATTAAAAACACCACACCAAACGAAAAGCCTTCTCCCACAAACGAGCGGAGTGAAATCTGTACTGTGCAACAAAATAAATGCCTAGAGTGAACTGCGCACAGTAGCAGCAATGGAAGCAATAAAACCTGAGACAGCTACTGTTTTATTTTCTGACAGCTTACAGGCAACTTCTGAGGAGCTGAATTTTTGCAATGCTAAAAGAAAACCTATATTGATTCTTAGTATAACTCTGTACCATTTGCCTTCCAGCATTACCCAGATGAACGCCATGGGGGGCCCGATCGTCACTCCCGGGATAGTTGGGGTGGCTATGGGTCTGACAGAAGAATGAGTGAAGGGAGAGGGATACCTCCACAAGCCCGGTTAGTGCATATGAAATAAGGGAAGTGATTTGTTGGTTCTTGAAATTTTAACACTCTGAACCTTCGAACGGTGACAGCGGAAGCAGTTTGACAGTGTGAATCCTCTCTCCAGATAGTTTCTTCGAGCATCTGGAGAAACAAGGAATTCACACATGTAGCTCCCCCGTGCATCAAGAGAATGGAGCGTTGTAGTGAGTAAAGAAGCGCTGCTCAGTTAGCTCAGCCTTAACTGGTTCTCTTGTTAATAACTTTCTTTTCTACAGATGAGATTCAGTCCTGTACCGAATGCTCCAGTAATGCTTACAAAAGTCTCATTTGTGGCTAGCGATGAAGTTTTAAGGAAATCAAGTCAGAATCTGCAGCAGTGGGGGTGGGGAACGGAGACTTACCGGGAATCATACCGGTTTCTGTTTAAACCAGCTAGTCAAGCTAGGTTTATTCCAGATGCATAATGTTCTATTGTACATAAATATACCAGACAGAGGAATGGAGGTCAATGAATTGTTCCATGTTTAAGTGTTTTAGTATGTTGCGATACTAATTATGTCTCTGTAGATCAGAAAAAGACGAGCTTTGTTGTGTGAAGGATGCTGTTCAGCCAGTTTCTCATCATTTCTCTTTGGCCAGTTTTTATTGCAATGATTGGGTGGCTATATAGATACAGCTTAACAATTATTTAATACACTTTTGTATGGGGTATGGTGTTCGGCTTTACCCTATGCTGCTAAATGGATAAGGGACACACCTAGAAGATGTTCTTTTATTTTTTTAAGAGATGGACGTGACTGGGGAGATCATGGTCGAAAGTTAGAGGGGCATCAAGATCGTTCATGGCAGGGAAATGTGGATGGAGGAATGATGGGACGGGATCATGAGAGATGGCAAGGTACACTTGCTGCTTACCAGTGTGATCGTGGTTTTTTCTATGAATGACTGCTGATGAACTTCTAGCGGTAGTTAAAATTCCTATGGAGCTTTAACAGCGTTACGAAGAAAGCAAAATAAAATTCTGGGAACAAGGTAGCTTTTGTACTAGGAAAACACAAAAGTCTGTCTTTCTTTCTTTTTTTTTTTTTTTTTCTTTTTTTAAAATTAGGTGGTGATAGAAGCATGCCTGGTCAGTCAGGACCAGGCCATGTGATGAATCGAGGAGGGATGTCGGGGTAAGAAGCTTTGTCAGAGTGCTTATAATGTTTTTATAATAGTTGACTGATCTGTATAAATGAAGAAATTCCTGTGTCAGTTGTGGAAAATACTTTCAGCTTCTACTTAACTATGGGTTGGCAAGTAGAAAAAAAAACTAAGCAAACATCTTTTCTCAGAGTCACGGCAGTATTAACTTCTCTGGGCAATTTTCAATTTGTCTGGTCTTGTTTTCAGGCATGGAGGCTTCACACAAGTTGGAAACCAGAGCCAGATGATGCAGAGTAGTGGAATACAAGGAGTGTTTGCAGGCCAGGAGCGGACAAACAGACCGACTGAACCCCGTTTTACCCGCCGCTACTGAAAGCACTATATATATACATATATATATATATATTTTTTTTTTATTGCCAGATGACAATGGTGGTAATTTTCTTAACCAGGGTCACCTTGAATTTGTGACTACAAAAAGCAAGACTGCTGCCACATTGTAGCCAAATATTATGTCAACTTGTCAGTTTGGTTCCTTTTTTTTTTTTTTGTAAAAAATCTGTTCTTGGTCAAACATCACTTAAAGTTTCTGCTAGTGAAACATTCCATTTTTCAGAAATAATAAAATCAGTTTATGGCTACTCATTTTTTGTTTGTAGACTCTTTGGCAACATGCCTCTCGAGGGACTTAAAAGAGACTTTCAACACAATGAGATTCTTTCTGTCTTACTCTTGATCACCGTGAGGACACTTTCTGTCCTCCTCTTGATCATTCTTTCCCCATCCCTCTGACCGCCCCCGCCATGTCTGTAGCTGGCTGCCTATCCCTCTTTCCCCGAAAGGCTGAGGAGAGTGGGCAGCAGGTGCCCCCCATGGCCCCCCAGGGCCCTCTTTCGTTTTCTCGCTCCCCCTCAGGATCCCCTTTTTTTCTTTTCTGGACCTCTCTGCCATCTCAGATACCTCTGTTAGTTCCATGTCCCCTGAGGACATCCGTACTCTGCTCAGATCCCCCTCCCAAGTTACTCACCACATCCCCAAGCCGTCTTTTGTCACTACCTCCCCCAGGTCCCCTCTGCTCTCTGTCCTAATGTATCCTGAGGCCATCCGGGATCCCCTCATGGTCACTCGTGTCTTTTGCCACCTCTTTTTTCCTTATTTCCTTAATCTTTCTTACTACGTTTATCCTGTTAGTTTTCCTTTTCTTCATTATTTCTCATCTTTCTTTAGTGCCCTCGCTTTTAAAATTTTCTGTCTGCATTTTAATTAGCTATCAATATTGTGTAATTCTTTACTCTTTTAATGCCTTGGCTTTTAATATGTTGCTTCTATGTCTACTATCTAGTGTGCCTTCTCTATTTTTAGTTCTCTCCTGTCTGTCTTGTACCTCATGACTTTTTAAACTTTCCTTCTGTGCCTACTGTTGCCAAGCTCCCTCTCCCTATGTTTTGTTTCCTGCCTGTCATGTACCCCATTGCTTTAAAAAATTACTTTGTATGTTTCTATTTAGTTAGTTGTCCCTATTTATTAATTTTTTCTTTTTTTCTGCTAGTCCTTGTTGCATTGAAAGTGTTCTATGTCTACTTTTATCCTTTTTGATGTCTTTAGTTTTGAATTATTTCTTGATCATCCATAGTGCTGCCTTTTAAAAAATTTTATTTCTACACGTCCTTTCTAGTTCACTGTCCCTATTTTTTCATCTTTTCATCTCTGAATCCACTGGCTTTTAAAATTGTTTCTATGTCTGCTTTTATCAACTGCGGTGTCCCTATTTTAAATTTTTTCCTGTCTGTCCTGTACCTCATTGCTTTTTCAATTTTCTTTCCATGACCACTTTACGAACAGGCCTAGCCTTTGTTTTTAATTCTTTCCTGTCTGTTGTTTAACATGTCACTTTTGAATTTTCTTTCTATGTCTGCCTTTATCCAGTTCACTGTCTTTATTTTTTATTGTTTCTTCCATTTCCTTGGTGCCTTTGTTTTCTTTCTTCTTTTCTGTCTTCATAGCATTGGCTTTTCAAAGCCAGGTCAGCGTTTTTTAGGGGCTGGCCTGGCTTTTGTGGGCAGGGTTGTATTATTTTGGGTGGGTCTGCTTTTTTCGGGGTCGGCTGGGCTGGGCCCCTCCGCCCCGCCCGCCCCGGCCCCGCCTACAAGGCCGCTTCAGCACTGCCTACTGCCCGCTGCAGCCCCGCCTCCCCACCCACACCGCTCCCGCCTCCCGCCTGCCTGTGCCCCGCCTCCAGCCCCTCCTCAGCCCCGCCTCCACATACACCCCGGCCCCACCTCCCGATCTTCCCGGGTCCACCTCCTATTTTCCCTAGCCCCGCCTCCTGCCTGTCTCGGCCCCGCCTTCCGCCTCGCCCCGGCTCCGCCTCTCGCCTCTCCCTATCCCCATCTCCCGCCCACCTCGGCCCCGCCTCTCGCCTGCTTCGGCCCCGCCTCNGGCGGCGGGGGGGGCCACGAGCGAGCCACCGGGGAGCCGAGCGAGCCCCTTCGCCGGGGGCGGGGGTGTCTCCTGCCCGCTGGCGGCCCGGGGGTGGCGGGGCGGCAAGCTTCAAACTGCCCGCTGCAGCAGGCTGCAGGTCCGCTGGAGGCGAGCCGGCTCCGGGCAGCCCCCGGGAGCTACCCGAACGAGGACGGAAGGAGAGATGGGAAGAATGCGGCTACTCCCGCCGGGCGCAGAGGCCGGGCGCCTCCCCAGGTCGCCAGAGCTGCCCCGGATTCTCCCCCGTCACCCCCAGGGCCGTGTGGCCCCCCGCAGTTGCTGGCCCACGCGCCGGCGAAGCGGCCGGTGCCCCCCGAGCTGCGGGAGCCCCGTCCCCCCTCGAAGTGCCTGACCCCGGGGAGCGCTGCGGGGGGCCGGGGCTGCGCAACCGGTTTATTTAGTGCTCTGGCACACAAATCTCTAAAGTTTTTAAGAAGCAATAGCCGGGTTTTGGGGAATTACCTCCCCTTCGTCAGGCCCTGCCGTACCTCCCCGTCGCCCCGGCAACGGCCCCGCGCCGCCGCAGGTGCCTCTTCCCCATGGCAACCGCTCCGGGGGGGATGAGCGGGAGGGCGGGCTAATCACAGCGCGGACGCCGCACTTCGATTGGTCAGCTCGAGTCGTCAAGGTGGGGCGCGGCGGAGATTGACGCAAGGCTAGGCCAATGGAACGGGACTCTAAGGAGGGGTTACGGGCGGCGGCCAATGGGCTCGCGGCGTGGGCGGGCCGCCGTGGGCACTCCGGAAGCGGAGGGGGCCGGGGGAAAATGGCGCCCAGCTGGAAATCGCAGCGGCGCGGCCCGGGGGGAAAGCGGCGCCCGCGGGGCCGTTGCCAGTACGTCGTGAGGTAGCTGGAGCGGTGAGCGGGGGGCCTGAGGGGTCTGGGGGAACGGGGAGCACTGT
>VUYV01001008.1:29366-44062 GCA_008711295.1 Anarhynchus alexandrinus | reverse complement strand
GGGTGGGCCCCGCCGCTCCGGGTGGGCCTTGCTAGGGGCTGGGCGGTCTCCCGTGGGGCGGGGGGGGTCGGTCCTGTGGGGGGTGTACCGGGGTCGCCGGGGGTGCTGGGCCGGGGCAGGGTACCGGGCTCACTGGGGGTACCGGGCCGGGAGAGGGTACGGGGCTCACCGGGGGTACCCGCCCCGTGGGAGCGGTGAGGCCGTGGGCCACCGTCACCGCAGAGCCCCGGGCCCGTCGGCAGCGCTGCCGGGAGCTCCCACCCGTGTGGGCCCCACTCGCCTCCCCACGGTTGGGGGGGGGGGGGCACATGCTCGGTTTGCCCACCGGGCCCCGGTGCCGCCCCCGCGGGTCGGTGCTCTCGAAGCCACCTCCGCCCTCCTCCCGCATCCCAGCTCCCATCGCCACCTCCGACACCATCTTCGAGCTGGGCTTCGAGCGGGCGCTGAAGAAGCAGAACAAGGAGCAGGTCCCCCCCGCTTCGGCTCCCCCCGAGCAGCCGCACCGGAGGCAGCACGCCGGGAAGAGCGCGAAGAAGCCGTCGGCCAACGACGCCACCGTCAAGCCGGGCAAATGCCGCTCGCTGGAGGAAGCCCTGAGAGCCGTGAGTGTGCCTGTCCCGCGGGTGCGCCACAGAGACCCCCGGCGCTCGTTAACGCGCAGGGGCGAGCGCTCCCGCCCACCGCCGGCTGCGGCCCCGGCTGGCGGCGTTTGTGGTGGGAGCGGAGCAGATGGTGGTCGGCGCTCGGGCGAGCGCGGGGCCGGCCTGGGAGATCTGCCTCCTGCTCAACGTCGTACTCCTGCCGTAGGCAGGAGGCAGAACGGCGGGAGGCGGCTGGAAGGGAATTTCTGGTTTCTTCCTTCACCCACTCCCTGTCTGCTGTCTGGGAGGAATCCTGAGAAAGCGTCGCTGGTGGAACCTCCTCCCTGTCTTACCGGCTGAGGTCCTGGGGAGCCGTTCCCCAGCTCCCGCTCCCTCTGCTTCAGATGAGTCTGTAGAACTCGCTTGTCTTCCTCCCGCCTGCTCTCACAGTGTCTGAGCATGGACGCGTTTTAGAAAGGAACCTCGAATTAACTCTGTCGCGGTAACGTGTCCGCTGGGACAGCGGCTGCCTGGCAGGGCTCTGCCGCAGCGCTCGCCCATCCGCTCCTCGCTTTCACCCCGGTGTCACGTCTTGCTCGTGCCCTCAGCGCCGCCGGCACCCCCTGCGCGGGGATGGGGCTTTCCTCCGCTCCGCTGGGCACAAGCACTTCTCCCCATCCGGCTATTGCGCACAGAGGCAGCTCGGAGCAGAATTAATGTGGTATTTCTGCGTGTGTCAGGGCAGATATTCCTCAGGGAGAGCGGCCTGGGGCCGAAGCGTGGTTGCCCTGTTACTGTTCCGCACAGCTCAGCAGCGATAAATGCCGTTGTGCGAGTGTTGCTCCGTCAGCTTCGCTGACAGCGTCGTTTAGTTTTTCGACGTAGCAGCAGCTATTTTTTTTTTCTTATTCCCCTTCTCAAAACGGTGGCTGAAGTGAACGTGCAACAAAAGGTGCCCAACTCAGATTTGATAAGTGCTACGGCTGAAATCCGCTGCGAACGGAGATGTTGGACCCTGCAAAACCTCGAACGGCCGCCTGAGCCTTGCCGCGTCTGAGCTCCCTGAGTGAACACAGGGGATCTCTCCCCGCGAGCTTGCAGATAGTCTGAGCTTAAAAGCAGGCGATGAGCGTGTTTTCTGATGGGTAGCGCGGGGGGAGGAAGGTGAGGGGATGCGAGCTGCTCTCCGTGCTTGTGGTTTGTCGTTTGCGGGTTGTTAATCAGGTGGGTCGTGATAGTTTTGGCCATTTTCTCCGTGGAATGCTCTGGGTGCGGAGTGGCCCCATGGCGCTGACACAAACCTGCCGGGCTGATCCTCTCCGAGCCGCGGCCTCGAGCTGTGCCCGGCCCCGAGCGAGCCTTTGGTGGTGCCGGCGTGTTCCTCGGTGGTTTGCACGGAGCCGGCGAGCACCGCGGGGCACGCAGGAGCACAGAGCGGCAAAGCCGCGGCTGGTGTGCTGGCGCCGGCGGGGTGCGGAGCGAGGAAAACCTGGGTGTGCCCGGAGGCGGCTCCGAGGAGGGAGAAGAGCTGGTTCCTGCGGCTGTGCCAGCGCCGCCCGTCCTTGCGACGGCTCTGGGGCGCTCTGCGGTGCCGGGCGCCTCAGCTCCCCTCGCGGGTTTTGTTGCTCCCCATTAGCGGTCTTTGCTAATCTGAAGAAAACGCGTTTCCAGTACAAAACTAAACTCTGTTTCCAGGCCGGTTTGCACTGCAGGTGGCAGATTGGGGGGGTTTCCACGCGGGAAGGGCAGCAGCGTTCTTGGGATGAGGGTGGGGAGCATTTCCCTCCGTGCCCAGCAAGCCCCTTAGGAGCTGAAGTTACCTTTCTTCTTTCCGTGCCGGTTCTGCGCGTCCCGGGTTGAATTTGCCTCTCTGTCTGTCGCTTCCAGCTCGACTTGGCGGATCTGCGGAAGGAGCTGGATAAAAGCCAGAGCGTGTTCCCCGAGAACCCCTCCGTCTGGGTGAAGGACCTGGCCGGCTATCTCAACTACAAGCTGCAGGCGCCCCGGAGCGACCCCATGCTGAGCCAGCACCCCCACGGTCAGTGGCGTTTAACCTGCCCCGCTGCTGGGGGCGGTGGGACGGCTCCGGGTGGTCCCTAAAACGCCGGGCGGTGGGGTGACGGGGCAGCCGGGCACCGGGGGCGGTGCGGGAGGGCACCCGGCAGCCTCCGAGTGCTGCCCCCCTGGCAGCCTTACGGAGACGTTGAGGTTGGAAAAGAGCCTGAAGATCGTTGGGTCCGACCGTCTCAGTCCCCGCAGGAGGGAGTTCAGTGCCGTGTTCTCTGCCAGGTTTATTTTGTGCAGGTTTAAGGGCACAGGTTAAAGGGCAGCGGGCTAAAGAGGCAGTTTTTAGAAACATCGGAGCGGACAGGACCAAAACAGTCACAGATGCAAAAGGAAAAAAATTTTCCTGTTTTCACCTGAGACAAATGAGGTCGAGCCTGTCCCACATCCCGGCCTGTTCCCCGCAAACTGAGGCCTTTGGGCTTTTCTTTGCTTTCCCCCCCTCCTCCAAACAGGTTTTTTTTTTTTCTTTGCCAGAAATGTCTCAGAAAACTTGGTAATAGTAAAGGCATAAGACTTGTCTTTTTTTGGGCAAATAAAATTACAATTATTTATTTGATTCTGGGTATCACTACAGTTGACTTTCCTTGATTATAAGACAATAATATTGTCCACACCGTTGGCAAATTACAGACTTTCTGTAGTCGCCCCTTTTCCACAAGGACCCATGACCTGTACCTGTTATTGTGGAATTCAGGAACCTGCGCGCAGGTATCCCCGCTCGTCTTGACAGAGACATTCTGGCTGTGTTTTCCTTTTATACACGACTTTTTGGTCCACGCTTGCTTTGAACGCTTGTTGATGAGGGTAAAAGAGCAGAATCATAGAATCATAGAATGGTTGAGGTTGGAAAGGACCTTGAAGATCATCGAGTTCCAACCCCCCTGCCATAGGCAGGGACACCTCCCACCACACCAGGTTGCCCAAGAATATCTTCTCAAAACCTGTGCCTGCCGTGCAGTATCAACGTTTAACAGAAAGCCATGGTTTATCGCTGAGTTAGATGCACCTAACGTAGAATAGCTGAGAAAGAAGTCACTTGCTGAGTGTGCGGTACGTGAGGACGCCGTGCCCCTCGCGCTGCGCCGGCTCCTCCTCGCAGCTGAAACTCTCGCAAACTGGCGCTCGCTAAACTCCTCCGATCTTGTGTTGGCTCCAGACTATCCGTACTGCCTGGTGAGCAAGGAGCTGAGGAGCATCATCAGGTCCCTGCTGGGAAGGTCGTCCAGCGTGCTGGAGCTCTTCTTCGACCACTGTGTTTATACCATGCTGCAGGAGCTGGACAAAACCCCAGGTGAGACGCGGTCGGTGTGGGTCTGGGGCGCCGACACAGCGCTGTGCTCGGTTAGTGCGGTGGTTCTTCTGCAAGGTGGTCTGGTGCTGCGGTTTTCTGCCCGCGGCGATGCTGCTGCTGCTGTTTTAAGAGCTCTTCTGAACTCCTCTGCGGAGAAGGTGAGGTGGGAAACTCCTCCCGCGCATCTTAAGGGGGCTACAGGAGAGCTGGGGAGGGACTTTTTACTGGGGCATGGAGTGATAGGACGAGGGGGAATGGCTTCAAACTGGAAGAGGGCAGGTTTAGATTGAACATTAGGAAGAAGTTTTTCACTGTGAGGGTGGTGAGGCACTGTCCCAGGTTGCCCAGAGAGGTTGTTGAGGCCCCATCCCTGGAGGTGTTCAAGGCCAGGCTGGATGTGGCCTTGGGCAACCTGGTCTGGTGGGAGGTGTCCCTGCCTATGGCAGGGGGGTTGGAACTCGATGGTCTTCAAGGTCCTTTCCAACCTAAACCATTCTGTGATTCTATGATCTTGTGTGCGGTGAGGGGCTGTTCCTGCCCGGCGGCTCGTCGGTGTGCTGCTGCCGTGGGTTTTTGGGCCGGAGGAGCCGGGGCAGGCGTAGGTACGAGCCCGGCACGGTGCTGTCAGGGGGAGAGTCGCAGACGGAGGGGCGCGTGGTGGAAAATGCCTTTCCGAGGGCTTTCACGCTGTGGCGTGAGTTGCTGCAGCTTTTTGCTTTGGGAGTTGCGTCGTGTGTAATTCGGGAAGATGCTCGGCTGCCAGCAGAGTTGCTGCGGGGTCGGGCTGTGACGGGGAGGACTGCGGCTGCGTTGGCCTCCGCTGCCCCTGTGTCGGCCCATGAAAGATGCGTGCGCCCTGGGGGACGGTCGTGGTGGCAGCAGGACCGTGCTGGGGGGGATCCAGCCCCTGCCTGGGGGGCATCAGCCCCTGCTGCGGCCACACTGCCCGTCCCAGGGGCCAGCGGAGCTGCAGGGGGTCGTTGGATGCTGCCCAAGAGCCACGGGGGTCCCTGAACCCACCTTCGCTTTTGAACCTGAACGAGGGGGAAACGAGCCCTCGGAAGCTCCGGGACTTGGGGCCAGGGCCATGCCTGCTGCTGCAGAGGGCAGAGCTGGGCCGGGGGGGCTTTGGGAAGCTGCTGGGGGGTTTCTGAGGGTCTGTGGGGTCTGTTCTGCTCCTGCACGGGGGTCCCAGGCAGGGGGCGGATGAGGGGCAGCCGAGAAGGGAGCAGGACCTGCGCCACTGCGGTGGGGCTCCTGCGTGGAGTTGGTTAGCAGGAGCGGGGCAGGTCTGCGGGGAGGGGGCTGTCACCCCACCACCTTCTGGGGGTGTCACAGGGTCGGGGGGGACGTTTGAAGCGGCCCATGGCTGAGGGGGGCCCTTCTGTGCTCTGTTGCAGGGGAGTCTTTGCACGGGTACAGGATCTGCATCCAGGCGGTGCTCCTGGACAGGCCCAAAATCGCCACCATGAACCTGGGCAAGGTGAGCCCCTACCGGCGTCCGCGGGCGGATGCCCTAAACCCCACGGCGCTGCTGCTTCTCCCGCCCCGAGGGTCCCCCGGAGCAGCCGGGCGATGAGCGTCCATTCCCGTTAATCGTAATTCCTTTGGGAGCTGCCGGGGCCGTCCCGTGTGCGAAGCCCTTGTGCTCGTACCCCACGCAGGGGGAGCAGCGTCTCCAGTACCCCCCCTGCTCCCCACGTGTGCTGGACCCTCCGTAAGCACCGGTGTCCCGCCGTGTCTTGTCTTTAAAGACCTCGTCCGAAGCTCGTGCTCCCACTCTGCCGCCCTCGGAGGGAGCGGGACGCGTCCCCCTCGGCTGCGCGGGGCGGTCGGGCAGCCACGGGACGGGAGCGAGGGTCTCTGGGGTCCCGCTGCGGCCAAGCGAGCGGCCGAGTGGGTGATGGCCGCGGCTCGGCTGCCGTCCAGCACCGCGCGGTGCCGGCGGCTCTGCTTCCCCGGGGGTGGGCTTTAGGGGGTGTCCCGGCCGGCACGGCTCCTGGCCTCGCCTGGGGCTCTCCTCTGTTCACGTGTCTTCTCCTCTCTCCCCAGTACTTGGAGGTGCTGCGGTCCCACCAGAACAGGCCAGCGAAATGCCTTACCGTCCTCTGGGCGCTGGGACAGGCCGGATTCACGGACCTCCATGAAGGCCTGAAAGGTGAGGAGCCGGGAGCAGGGTGAGAGCGGCGGTGGTCCCCGGTCCTGCCCGCGCGTCTCCGCTCCCACTGGTGTTACTGCTGGGGCGCGGGGTCTGCGTTGAAACACGCAGTCCCGCTGCTGAGATGCTGGAGAGGGGCTGCAGCGCTGGTCGGGGGGGTCATGGGGGCAACCGGCTCGGGGGGATGGCTGGGGACCTCCCGGTGAGGGCACACCGGGCCCATCAGGTGCCGTTTGGGAGCCGAACCGTGGAATCGTTCAAGTTGGAAAAGACCCTTAAGATCGGCGGGTCCGGCCGCGCGGTGGTGCCCCCCACACGGGGGTCGGGGTTCGCTGCCTGGCGTGTCGCGCGTGACGCCGCTCATGGCTCCCGGCTGGTGGTTACGCCTCGTGCGAGCCCTCGTTCCTCAGCCATATATGCCGAAGGTTGGTGGCCGCCGCGTAAGGGGAGTGACTTGTGCTGAAGTGTGTTTATAGAGGCGCCCGTACTCGGTGTTTAGAGTGGAGACGTTGTAGAGCTGCGTGAAGTGGTTAATTATTTTCGGGGAAGCTGGAGATGTCGCAAGCAGCGCGTTGCTGGCAGCAGGGTGAGTTCAGACCTAGTGCCCGGCCTCGGCGGCCCCTCCGCAGGGACACAAACTGCCCTCACGGCATCCCATCTGCGGGGAGCGCCTTCCCCCGGCCGGGGCAGGGAAATCGCTGGATGCCAGCAGGAACCGTCCTGCCTGGAAGGAGAGGGAGCGTGCTGCTCTGCCGTTCCGCTGCGAGGGATCTGTCTGGTCGCCTGCCAGCCGTTTTGAGTAGGGAAAAGGGGATGGTGGTTTTGTCCTGGGTTTAAATGTAGCCGCGGTCCTGGCACCTGAGCGTTCCTCT
Source organism: Anarhynchus alexandrinus (assembly GCA_008711295.1). Classification (NCBI taxonomy): domain Eukaryota; kingdom Metazoa; phylum Chordata; class Aves; order Charadriiformes; family Charadriidae; genus Anarhynchus; species Anarhynchus alexandrinus. The sequence continues at coordinate 37,093 of VUYV01001008.1, read as the reverse complement.
GCTTTTCAGTTGGTGCTCGCGGACCCGAGGAGCACGCGTGCTGGTGGAAGGAGCACGCGGCACGGCCGGGGAGCCCTCGGCGTCGCCTGGGGCGCGGGGGCACGCTGGAGCCCTCCTGCTCCCCGCTCTGACCGCTGCCTCTCTCCGCAGTGTGGCTCGGCGTCATGCTCCCGGTGCTGGGCATCAAGTCTCTCTCCCCGTACGCTGTTGTCTACCTGGACCGTCTGCTGATGTGAGTTACACCGCACTTTCGTTACCAGGGTACCTTCGTTAAGGGGAACGGGCTGCCGGGTGTGGTGTGACGGTGTCTGCGCGGTGCCGGTGGAAACACCGAGTGGGGGGGGGAGTGTGTGTGCGTGCCCTGCAGCGCCTGCAGCGGTGTGGTCGCCCCGCGGGTTAGTTTGAATCATAGAATCATAGAATTGCCTAGGTTGGAAGAGACCCTTGGGATCATCGAGTCCAACCATCTACCCTACTCCACAAAGTTCTCCCCTACACCATATCCCCCAACACCACATTTAAACGGCTCTTCAACACCTCCAGGGATGGTGACTCAACCCCCTCCCTGGGCAGCCTATTCCAATGCCCGACCACTCTTTCTGGGAAAAATTCTTTCCTAATGTTCAGTCTAAATCTCCCCTGTTGGAGCTTGAAGCCATTCCCTCTTGTTCTGTCGTTAATTACCTGTGAGAAGAGACTAGCACCGACCTCTCTGCAGTGTCCTTTCAAATAGTTGTAGAGTGATGAGGTCTCCCCTCAGCCTCCTCTTCCCCAAACTAAGCAGTCCCAGCTCCTTCGACCACTCTTCATAGGATTTGTTTTCCAGGCCCTCCACCAGCTCCGCTGCCCTCCTCTGCACTCGCTCCAGCACCTCCGTATCTCTCTTGTGTTGAGGTGCCCAAATCTGGACACAACACTCGAGGTGTGGCCTCACCAGTGCTGAGTACAGGGGCACAATCACCTCCCTGCTTCTGCTGCTTCTGTTTGTCCCCGATGTGTGGTGGCCGCCTGTCGTGTCGGTGTCCAGACAGCAGTCGTGGCACCTCCTGGCCGCGTCTGGTGCCCCGATGGCTGCTGGTTCCACTCTGGCTCTGTGGAAACGCTGGGTTTCTGCGCAGGATTCCTCTCCGCCGCTGCTGGTGCCATTCCTAAAATGAGTTGCGGTGGAGGGGGAGCAGAGCCCGTCCCTGGCCGGCCCCGGTGACCTCCCCGGCTGAGCCGCCCCTCGGCTCCGGCTGGGACGGCAGGACGGGGTGCTCCGGTGCCACGGCAGCGCTGGTGTGACCCTGTGGGTGCCCCGTGCCAGGAACGGGCTCCTGCGGTGCCGCGTGCCCCATCTCCTGCCCCCGGTGCGCCGGGGAGAGCGGCTCCTGCCCTGAGTGCAGGTGGTGCCGGTGCCCGGAGGGATGGTGCTCCGAGGAGCAGAGTCCCCATCGCCGCCGGCTGCTGCGGGAGAGGCGCTGGCAGCATCCACCGTCGCAGGCAGACGCGTTTGTCCCTGAAAGCAGAGCGGAGGTGGCGTTTGGTTGGGGTCAGGACAGGCGGCTCTGCCGGTCTTTGCACCGGTCAGGGCAGCCGCCGTCTCCGGCGTTGCCGCTTCAGCGCGGTGTAAGGGAGCGGGGCGTTACTGCGGCGGCTGCAGCCCCCGGGGTGGAAGGGAGCTGCGTGCCGCGCAGGCTGGTACCGGGGGAGGTCAGGAGTGGTGGACACTGAGGGGCGTCCCCTCCCCTGCCAAAGGGTTCCAGAGGCTTTATTAAGTTTTTTTCGTGCTTCACAGTAACAGGAACGTTGTGTTTGGTTTTGCCAGAGGATTTTATGAAGGTTCATTGAGCCAGAACTCACAGTTCCTCCCAGTCTTTCTGAACCTTTATTTAATTAGCGTTCTACAATCTGGTTTCTCTTCTCTGACGGCGTTTTGCTTACTGGCCGCCCCAGTCACAGACCCGCCAGACCTCAGCCTCTCCGGGGGGGAAGAGAGCGCGCGAACCCTTGTGCCTGACGCCAGCAGCGGCTGCGAACGCCGCCCCTGGCTCCGGTCACGGCCCTCGCACCAAACCCTTTTTCCTCTGTGCGCTTTGGCAATGGGGACACCCAGAGCACCGGGGGTCGGCTGCTGCCGGGACGGGCTACGGCCCCTGTACCCTGGCGCTGACGGCGCAGGGTGTCCCCGAGCAGCGGCGAAGGCAGAGAACGGCGGTGCCAGAAACCAGCGTGTACCTCAGCGGTGTGTCCTGCCGCAGGGAAACCGCCGGGGCGAGGGCAGCCCTTCCCTCCCGGGCTGCGTTCGGCCACCGGCACGTCTGTCCTGGCTAACGTTTTGGGTTTGGTTTTTTTTTTTTCCCCTGCGCAGGATGCACCCGAACCTGACCAAAGGCTTTGGTATGATCGGACCCAAGGATTTCTTCCCCCTCCTGGACTTCGCCTTCATGCCTAACAACTCGCTGCCCCCCAGGTATGCCGGCAACCCCCCCAGGACACCCCGGTGCAGGCTGTGCCGCGGGGCGAACGCCCCGGTCGCCTCGCCGGCCGCTCTCCGCAGCCCTGGTGCCATCTCCCCTCAGCCTGCAGGAGCAGCTGCGGCGGCTCTACCCTCGCCTGAAGGTGCTGGCGTTCGGCGCCAAGCCGGAGACGGCGCTGCACACCTACTTCCCCTCCTTCCTCTCCCGAGCTACGCCGAGCTGCCCTCCCGGCATGAAAAAAGAGGTGAGCCCGGAGCAGGGGGTGCATGGCTGCCAGCGCCGCTGGCCGGCCACGCAGGACTCGGGGTCCCAGCGTGTGTCCTCGTGGCAGCCCCGGTGCGCCAGCGAGGAGGGATGGCTGAGCAGGTCCTGTCCTCCCTGCCCTCCCCGCTGGTGGTGGGCACAGGGCTCTGCCGCCCACCGGCACGGCTCCCCGGCACGGCTGGGCACTTGTGTGGGCTCAGCCCCCCGCGCTGGAGGCTGAATCACAGAATCACGGAATTTTCAGAGTTGGAAGGGACCTCTAGAGCTCACCCAGCCCCACTCCCCTGCCAAAGCAGGACTGCCCAGAGCACAGCACTCAGGACTGCATCCAGGCGGGGCTTGAAAACCTCCAGAGAAGGGGACTCCCCCACCCCCCTGGGCAGCCTGTGCCACTGCTCTGCCACCCCAACCCGAAAGGAGTTCTTCCGTGTATTTGAACGGAACCTCCTATGTTCCAACTTGTGCCCAGTGCCCCTCGTCCTGTCACTGGGAACCACTGGAAAGAGTCTGGCTCCATCCTCCTTCAACCCACCCTTTAGATACTTGTACGCAGCAATAAGGTCTCCCCTCAGCCTTCTCTTCTCCAGGCTAAAGAGTCGCAGCGCTCTCAGCCTCTCTTCATGAGGGAGATGCTCCAATCCCTCAATCATCTCAGTTGCCCTTCGCTGGACTCTCTCCAGCAGTTCCCTGTCCCTCTTGAACTGGGGAGCGCAGAACTGGACACAGTATTCCAGTTGTGGCCTCACCAGTGCAGAGCAGAGGGGGAGAATGACCTCCCTCGACCTACTGGCCACACTCTTCCCTGTGCAGCCCAGAACGGGCAGGCGGCAGCACGAGGTCGCGGTGGGAGCGTGTCCCCATACGGGAGGGAGCAGGACCTTCCTGGGAGGATGGCTCTGGGAATGACGTACCCATGAGTTCGGTGCCCCGGGAGCTGGCAGGGAGCCAGCAGGTTTTGGGGGGCGATCGGCCGTGCCGGCGTATGGCCCAGGGCACGGTGTGTCCGATGCACCAGACTGAGCGATGCGTGTCACGCTGGGGGTGAGGGTTGGGTGTGATGACCTGCCGTGCTCTCCTTCCCAGCTCCTCACCTCCATGAGCCAGTGTCTGAGCCTGGACCCCCTGAGCTTCAGCGTCTGGAGGCAGCTCTACACCAAACACCTCTCCCAGTCCAGGTCGGTTCGTGCCTGCCGCCTGCTCGGAGCAGGGCCAGCACCATCCTAGGTGCACCCCAGGGATGTGCTGAATTGCTTCTGGGCGCTCCTGACCGAGCCCTGCGTTCTCTTTTCCCCCCGCAGTTTGCTACTGAACCATCTGCTGGAGTCCTGGGACAGGAGCAGCAAGAAGGTAGGAGTGAGCTGGGGAAAGGAGGAATTCCGTGGGGTGGGGAGACAACGTTCCCGTGCGGCTGCGGGAGGTCCCTGTACCAGCGGTGTCCCCGGGGGGACCCGTGTGTGCCCACCCGTCACTGCTCCAGTGCTCAGCCGCGTCCGCCGGCGGGGACACGGTGCCTTTGTCCCGGGAGCAGGCGACACGCTGCCTGCGGCTCCGGAGCGGCGGCCGGCTGGGTCGGCCGAGGCACTCGGTCTCCGTGACGGAGCCGCGGGGGCGTCCCCGCAGCCCGATCCGTCCTGCAGGTCCTCTGCGTTTCTGCCCATCCCCTCTCCGCTCCCCCCTGCAGCCCCGGCGGTGCTGGGTCGTGTTGGGCGCGCGGCGCTGCCGGCTCGCGGCGCTCGGGGCACCGATGCAGCTCTCTCTTCCCTCCCCCCGTTAAGGTGCGTCAGTCGCTGCAGGAAACGGTTCGCTCGTTCAAAGTAACGAACGAGGAGCTGGCGGCGAGAGGGCCCAACAGCGACGAGGACGTGGCTGCCTGCGACGCTGCCTGCAAGGTGAGCCCCGGCACGGGACGCGATGCCACGGGACGGGTGGTGCCCGCTCTCAGCCGGCGGCCGGATTTCGGCTCTGTGCTGCGGTCGCGGTCAGCCTCGCCTGCCGCCGGCACGTGCCAGGCCGGGGGCCCCCGCAGCGGCGCATCTGCGGGACACGCCGGGGACAGATGGTGCTGGCCCTCCTCCATCCTCCCAGCTGCTCGGCAGATGACACTGGTTCCCACTGGGAAGCCGGGGGTGGGTGGCGAGAGCAGCCGGGAGCGCGGCGGCGTGCCGCGGCCGCGCGGTGACGGGGCCTCGTCCTCCCGCCTGCCCAGGAGCTGCTGCGCAAGATGAAGGGCCGGGGGTTCCCCTGGTCGCGGCTGCTGCTCGTCCTCCTGGTCTTCGCGGCCGGATTCCTCCTGCACGACGTCCGGACACACGGCTCCTTCCAGGGTGAGGCGCCGGTGGCTTCGCCCGTGGCTTTGCGCAGAGAGGTGTGGAGGAACGTCCCTGGGGCACCGGGACACCCCCGTTCTCCCGAGTGAAGCCCCTCCGCAGCCCTGCCCGTGCCGCTGGCTGCCCTCGAGCAGCGTGGCCCCGTCGGTCTGGTTTTGGGGTGCGGGGGGGGTACGTGGGCTGTGTGGGGCTGGGTGTTCTCAGCAGGTTGTGTGGACAGACCCCCTGCCTGTCCCCTCTCGGGAGGGTTTCCCCCAAACTCAGGGTTTCCTCTCTGCTCGGGAGTTTTTGTCCCACCTCAGAGCATTTTCGGAGACGTTTTGCGGGGCTGTTTGTGCCGTGCATCCCCGCAGAGAGGCTTCGGGGACAGACTGAGCGCGCAGCTCCTGCAGATGGGGCCCAAGGTCTGCTCAGGGAACGTCTCTTGTCCCTTCCAGCCTCCTCTTCTGCTCGCCTGCTTCGTTCCTCTGGCGTCCTGCCGGCCGCGCAGCAAGCCTGGCAGAAGGTCTCCCACTGCTGCCTCGAAGGGTACAGGTCAGTGGCACCGGCGCCGGGCGGCGGCGTGCGTGCCGGGGCGGCGCGAAGCTGGTCACGCAGCGCGGAGCCGTCTGTGCCGGGGGAAGAGTTCCCCAGCTCCGCCTGGACGGGCTCGCGGCTCCGCTCTCGAGTTCTCCTCTTCCCCTGGCGGCAGCTCCGGGTGCCCGTGTGCCCCCGCGGCGGTGCCGGCGCTGCCCTCAGCCGGCGCTCGCTCTCTTCCAGGTGGCTGGAGCGGATCGTGCCCGTCTGCGGGTCACAGGCGGTGGCCGTCCTGCAGCCGCAGCTGGAGCTGCTCTGGGCGAAGGGCGGCGAGGCGGCTCTGTACGTGTCCGAGCTGTGCTCCTCCCTGCTCTCCCGGGTGCACGGCGGCCTGCCCTGGCTCGTGGAGTGGGTAAGAAGGATGCGCCGTGCCCAACTGCCGGGAGAGACGAGGAACGCCGGCGTTGCCGCAGCCCGCAGGGGCTCGTGAGGCTGAAGAGCCGGTGCCGGGGTGGCCGGTGGCAACAGCGGGGCGGGAGGTGGGGGGAGAAGCCCGATGGAGGGAAGCGATGTCTCCGTCGCTGCTCCTGCCCCAGCCGTCGGCTGCGAGTCCCCGGTGCTGGTGGGTCTGGGGAGCGGGAGGCACCGCAGCAGCTCTCCGGTGCTGTTCTTCCCCCCGTGGGGCCACCCCAGCCCTTGAGCTGCTGGCCACCACCGCGGTGGCTCTGAAAGGGAGAGGTCTCAAAGGCGGCTCAGTTTCCTGAAAATCAGCAGTTTGGTGGAAGGGAGGTGACTTTAGCATCCCACAGAGCAAGCGGTGTGGGTACCGTGTCCCCGCTGTTTTGGTGGAGGTGTGCCGTGCGTGAGCCGAGCGGTGAAGGTGGGGAGGGCTCGGAGGCGCCAGCGCCGGTGGGAGAGCGCGGGGAGGAGCGGGCGCGCGATGCCCAACCGATCGTGGGACAGCCTGCTCCGTCGCAGGTGACCGGGACACCGCGCTCCTGGGGGTACCCAAACCCGGCGCGCGAAGGGGAGGTTGGTGTTGACCCCGCGCCGGCGCTCTCTGTCCCTGCAGCTCCAGTCCCGGGTGCCGGAGTCCCTGCTGCACTTCGCCGAGTGCGTCCGAGAGCTGCTGCTCTTCCTGGTGCGCAGCTGCCTGCTGCCGCTGCTGGAGTGCGTGGCCGCAGCGCTGGAGCGGGGCTGGAAGCACTGGGTGGACTCCTGCAAGTGAGCATCCCTGCCCCCCTCCTCCGGCTCCGCGGGATCCCCCCGTCCTGTCCCCCCTGGGGGCGGCTCCTGGTGCTGCTCTGGCAGAGGGGCCGGGACGCGGCACCCCAGTGTGGCTGCGGTCCCGCGGACGGCGTGTACCCCACGGGAGCAGCGTTCGCCCCGTTGGGCGGCGCAGGCGGGTGCCGCGGAACCTGCCGCCGCCCCGAGCTCCGGCTAAAAGGCCGCTCCGAGCTGAGCGTCACCCTCCTGCCGCTGCGGGGAGGAGGGACGCAGCCGGGCGCCACTGGCGTGGGGACGGCAGAACCGGCTCCGTGCTCCCTCTGCCCGGAGGTGACGGAGCCGGTGTTCAAAGAGGATTTGGGACCTCTTAGTGCAGCGCTCGGGGTTCGCAGCGGGATTTGGGGAGACGTGGGGCACCGCCGCCTGCTGGAGGGGCTCCGTGTTCCTCCTGGGGCTGGGGTCACCGCTGCCGCCGGCGGTGGGTTTGCCGGAGCTTCCCTGCCTGTAACCCCTTCTCCTCGTTTTTCCAGCGGAGAAGTGTCGTGGGACTGCGTGAGGCAACACCTGACGAGCTTTACCTATTCTTCCTGGATTTATCTGCAAAACACAACCGTAGCCGTCAAAAACTGGGCCTTGGCTATGATTTCTGGACACTGATCCGCTTTCTGGAGGAGCGGGCGCACCGGTGGTGGCGTCTCCCGGTGCACCGAGGAGCATCCCCGGTGCCGCTGGCCGCGGGACGGAGACGCCGAGGGCGATGCACAGGGGAACTTTGGGCTCAGATCGGGGTGGGGGGGGTCGTTACGGGGGGAGGGTCCGTTCTGTCCTGGGAAACACACCTCCGGGTTTTCCACACCCTGCGGATGTCCCCCGTCCCCCTCTCCCTTCTCTCGGGCTGAGCCACCCCCTCCCCGGTACCCCGGTGACATCCCCC